>ML211560.1:0-20185 GCA_004369055.1 Polyporus arcularius HHB13444
GGTGTGTCTTATTTAATCATATTTTTGCGCCAACTTATACTTATCGTTTGCATGAGGAATGATCAAGGAAGCCGTGCTCAATGCTCCAGGCAGCTGGCACGATGCCAAAGTTGCTCGTCCGGTGTACGAGCTTCTCCGCCAACGCACGCCTGAGGGGTATTATCTGGTCGCTGATACTGCTTTTCCACGGGGGACAAGCAGCATTGCAGGGCGCATCCAGGCTCCGATGAAGGCCAACGCAGCTCTGCCGCACAATGCTGCTGAGCGTGAGGCGTTGCTCGCCCGTGATCGGCAGCTGCTGTCATATCGGCAGACAGCTGAGTGGGGTATGCGACAGCTGCGTGCTGGCTTTGGACGGCTGCGTGTCCCCTTGGACATCAATGATCCACAGGGGCGTGCAGAGCTGCTCGAAGTTTGTGTACGTTCAGTCAATGTACGTGCGGAACGGGTGGGGATCTCGGAGATTCGGAATGTCTACATGCGGATCTGGCAAGAAGCGGAGGATGACGATATATGGAACCACTTCGAGGATGTACTTTTCGGTGAGATCCGTCGTCGTGATCGGGTATCTCGCTTTCATCGTGTAGCTCAGGAGTAATGCAGACATTGCTTCTACAATCAAATCAAGTATATTTGTGTAACAGAGCAAGGAGCGTCAATGAAGAGTTAATTAACAACTACACACGAGATGAACTTGAGGCGAGCGAGGCCAGGGCATCAAGCGCGCTCGCAGCAGACGGCGTATGCTGCGAACGAGTGGGAGTCTGCGGTGAAGGGCTGTGCGCCCGCGGGGTGTGGTCGAACCGCGGGGTGCGGGGGGAGGTAGCGCTGAACGAGTGACGCTGGATCCGAGGCGTGCGTGGGGAATAGTCATCATAGCGAGAGCGGCCACGATGGGATGGGCGCAGCAGCTCTTGCATATCGAAGCGAGCTTGAAGACGGGCGAGCTCCTGCCCCTGCTGCTGTAGTTGCATCGTGAGTTGGAATATGCGATCTTCGAGGGTGCGGTTGCGCGCCTCGAGCTCGCGCTTGTCCTGTCTGAGAGCGTCGAGCTCACTCTGAACGAGTTTGCGCGCAAAGCGGGCTTCGTCCTGAGAGCTGCGCTGCGCTGGGTCGAGGGCGTTGACGATGGAACTCATGAACTGCGTCGTCTGGGCGCGCCGCGTGGCTGTGTTCGACTTTGATGATGCGCTCGCTGCGCGAGGCGGCTTCGACGCAGATGATGCGGTCGACTTCTTGGATGGCTTCGGCGGAGCATCGAGCACTTCGATGTCTGAGTCGCTTCCCTCTGTAGAGCTGTCTCCATCGTCGGCGTCGCTGTCCTTGTCGCCGTCCTCACCATCCGAGTCTGAGTCTGAGTCTGAGTCCGAAACCACCTGGTCGTCATTGACCTCGCGCAAGTACACCCTCTGCTCGATCAGGCTGTTGACCTGCCAAGCTTCCTCCACCTGCCAGGGAACCTCGGCGTCGCCGGTGGGCTTCGGTGTGTTGACAAGCTGGAGGATGATATCAATGAATACTAGCCATGAGGGACGTTGCACGTTTGACTCACCAGTTCGAACTTCGTTCGCAGAGCCTTCCATGCGCGTGCGGGACGACCATTCTTCCCCGCCCATCGGTTGAACTTCCGCCCACATCTCTGCCATCCTTTCTGGCTCATCGGCCTTTTCTTTCTGAGGATCTTGAAAAGCTTGCGAAGGTCCGCGTCGATGTAGTTCTGCGCACCCGGTGCACGGCCGCCATGTCCCGACCCCTTTGCCTTCACCGTCACAGCAGCCGGGTCCTCCTCATCCTGCACCTGTGCCTGCTGCGCTTTCCCCTTTCCCTTCCCTCTCCTCCCCTTCGCCACCTGCTTGACCTTCTTCAACGGCTCGTTCAGCGGCTCCTGCGCTGCCCGTTTTCTTCCCTTTTCAGATGACGACAAGGCGGCATTGTTCACGCGGAGCTCGAGCTCGGAATCTGGACTTGACGGCGGAGACTCCGGAGGGATGAGCTTGTCGTGCGATTCAGCGGATGGAGTGGCAGACGAAGGCGCGGGCGGACGTGCATGTTGCGGGGGAGGGTGGAAATGAGGGGGTGGATATTGAAAGCGGAAGTCGGATCGGAAGGAAGGAAATGGCGGCGCGCCCTGCGCGCTGGGACTTCCATTGAGCTGCTGCCCCGGTGCCAGGGAGAGCATGCTCGCCGAGTTGTCGAGGCCTGTGAACTGTGCCAGTGGTCAGCGCGGTATAAGGGTGAGAATGATCATGATGTACGTACATCTTGCCCATGCCAGTGGTTTTGCCAAAAGACTTGCTGGGAGGCGACACCATCGGAGCCATCCATGGGTGCGAGAGAAGAACAGGAGAGATAAGGAGATATTAGAAGCAATGAGATTGCGGGATTACTAGGGTATGAGGAAGAGAAGAGAGCGCGACGCGACGCGCGACGAGGACATGAGCGCCTCGTTCCAGATCCGAGATCGAGTCGGAGCCTGAATGCATACCTTACAAGGAAGGCTGACGTCATTTACGGACGTCTTGCAGTTTAGAAAGGGGGGTCGACCCCCCCTTCTAAATTCTGGGCGCCTGCTGCGTTTACGGAGCCCAAATCCATCAGCGGAGTTTGGATCTGGCTCGGCATCTCGGCCGTTAGCCCAGATCACGAATTTACGGACGCTCCAATGTCCGTAAATCCTTATGGGAAGTCATCCAGTAATGGCGAAGTCTTTAGGAGTGGGAAAGTGGGGCTCCATGTGGCCTTTATGTTTCAGCCCCGTATATGAAGCAATACTATCCCACGGTTGCTCGTCCGTCAGCAGCTATGATCATGTAGGGATGTGGAAATGTAGGGATGCAACTAGTATGATGTGGGCTCCGGAATATCCTCCAGAGTGACGAGGCTTCAAGCTTCAAGTTTACTCGTTTGAGCGTGCAGTGTGGTGGGTTATGCGTGTGTATCATGGTGGTACTAACGACACTTGGTGTCGTGGTTTTGGGACGGTTGGAGGGGTTATCAATGTCACCACTATACGTTATAACGATTTACAGATAACTGAGGGAGTACAGGCGTAGACTACGACCGTGTGTTATCGTCGCGTCACTTCCGTGCTCTGTGTGATGCGGATGAACTGGGTAAGGAGAGTGGTCATGTATCTAAATAGGCACGAAGGATAAGAGGCTGCGGCTCGGAGTGGTATCGGAAAGTATATGTGAGACGTATAAGCGTGGTTAGATGGTCGTATAGTTGTCGTGTAGTATGAGTACGACGGCGAGGCGCATGACAGTCACACTGACACTTATCGTATGGGACGGATAATACTTGTGGGGATGGAGGCTGCCGGTCAGTGCATCGGTACAGCATAGGGGATTACTTATATCGTCATGCGCCTCGGCCCGGGACGATATGTGGGCTGGTCTGCGCGGGAGAGCAATTCTCCAAAGGACGATGGTCTCGAACGTATGCGCTATGCGAGGGTTGCGTCCTATGCGTATTCATGTGCATTTTCTTCGTACATTGCTTGGGTGTCCCGGTCCAGTGTCTCCAGGCGTTCGAACTCCGT
The DNA here is from genome assembly GCA_004369055.1 of Polyporus arcularius HHB13444. Taxonomy (NCBI): domain Eukaryota; kingdom Fungi; phylum Basidiomycota; class Agaricomycetes; order Polyporales; family Polyporaceae; genus Polyporus; species Polyporus arcularius. Next base: position 3,542 of record ML211560.1, read on the forward strand.
CCTGAGTTGCTGGGAGATGCGTCCCTCTATTTTCGACCGGCGAAATGGATGGAGTATTGCTAGCCCGTCTAGGCTGCGAACTCTGGACAGCATGACGTATACGCCTTGGAGGGTAAGTGCGCTGTCGGGGTCGACGATCGCTCGGTCGAGGGTGCGGCCCTGCCCTTTGTAATCGGTGTAGACGTAGGCAGGCAGAAGAGGCGGTTGTAGGCGTGTGATGCATAGGATCTCTGCGGGCGAGGTTGCGGTCTTGCGGCGGATGGTCCATCGGATGTAGCTCGTTACCGGGAAGATGGCTATGACGTCGTCGTGGTCGGGGCCGAAGTAGCGTCCCGCCCCGGGAATGTGAACGTATACCACGGATGCGTACCGGAGGCCATCCTTCTCGGTATTAGTGAAACTCATGGGTGGACCCATGGGTATGGCCACTGCAACCCGCACCCATACCCACGAACCACCCGCACCCGACGGCACGGGTACGGGTACGGGTAGAGGGTGTAAGCGCCGGGTGCCGGGGGTACGGGTGCAAGCAGATGACCCTTGGGTCATGCGGGGCGGGTAGCTCGGTGATAACACATTGAAACCGACTCGGATGCAGAGAGAATACAAGCACTAGCTAATTTTGTAGTAACTAGACATCACCAATATCATCCAAATGCAAGCCGGCCATGGCGTGTGTCGCTCCCTCTGTCTCCGACTCGGGATCCGTCACCCATTCCTCCCCCGAGTCGGAGTCAGAGGAGCTGGGAACATCACCCAAAGGCGGCGGGAACGCGTCCTAGGACACGCAAATTAGCAGGGAATCATGAATGTATGTACAGGAAGACTTACCAGGATGTGAAGCTTTGCCCACAAGACGAGGTCCTGCAGGACTTCCTCGCCAGGAGTCGCGAACGCTGCACCGGTCTCCGCAGCCAGGAACAGGATGTGCACGAACTGATCCCACGTAGTTGCTATGTCGGGCTCCGGAAGGCTGTAGTGGTGATAAATGAGGATGATATCTTGAAGAAGATCGCGCTGCCGATTGGTGAGCAGATGCACGAGGCCGGAATTGACCACATCGGCCCAGAATGTCTGCCAGACAGCGTCAGGCAGAGCGCGCGCAGCTTCGAGGCTAGTAGGCAGGTAGACCTTCATTGATGGGATATTGATGTCAGTACACCACCGAGCACAATCAAGCGTGTACGCACCGTAATAGCCTGCGGCCGTCCCACCGGCGTGTCTGCAGCAATGACCTCCAACCTAATCACACAGCGCCCGACGACCTCCGCGAGTAGAGTGGGATAGCGGACGGCCACGTTGATGTACGCCCGCCGCGAGTGAAGGCGAGTGTGGTACGACGGATCGATCCATGCATTGACAGGCAGGAGCATGATGTTGTTGTGAGTATCCGCGGGGGCCAGGGCCGGGGACTGCGGAGGCAGCGCGTCGATGTCGCTCGGGGATACGCTGACGAGCGAAGGGACAGTCCCAGTGCTGGAAGAGCGATCTGAGAGCTCGTCGCTGTCACAGGCAGGAGCCTGACGAGAGGGAGGACGCTCCGGAGGGGCGAGCAAGTTGGTGGACATGTCGCTATTGGCAGTGTTCGTGACTGGCGAGATCGCGGACGGAGGGCAGAGCAACAAGCTCGTCGTCCTCCACGCAGATTTTCTGGGCCCTGTGTCGGCCGAAGCAGATTCATACCCCGCTGTGCACAAGCTCACTGATTGGTCGGGCAACACAGGGAGACTGGGACGGCATGCGTCGGCAGAGTACTCCGGTAGCAAGGAACTAAGTACCAGTGTTCGCGGCAAGTTCACACCTCGGAGACACACAGCGCGTCACATGTAACTGCAAGTAAGTACGCTAAGGAATACATACAGATGCGAGAGGATGTGAGAAAGACCGTAAGACGTTCGTGATCTACTTCTTCAGGTCAGCAACCCTGATGGTGTCCCAGCCGTCCTCCATGTCGAAGTCCGAATCCTCAGCGTCAAGCTCAGCGAGCTGCGAGGCCTTCTGAACATCCTCAGCCTTGATCAGACCGAGGTCGCTCCAGGCACCAAGGCAGAGGAGGGCACGCGTTGATTGTGCACTGAGACGATTGCGGATGTGGCTGAGGAGAAGACGGCCGCGGCTGAACACGCGCTCAACATCTACGGAGGTGGCTAGGAAGCATCAAGGCTCGGTTAGCTTAGCGGATGCGTAGTAGCGTAGAAAGACCTACCGGGGATGGAGAGGTAATCAAGAGCCATGCGGGAAAGGTTCGGATAGATAGCGGCGCGGTCGATCCACCATTGGATGGGGTCGGGGGCATGTTCGGGGTCGGCAGACAGGTATCGCTCGAGCTCGTCTCGGAGCTCGTCGGCTTGAGGAGGGGAGAGAGAGTCGAGCTTGTCGAATATGTTGACGTCGCCCTGAGAGGGGACGTCAACGAGGGAGGGAGAAGAGAAGACGCAATTCACGTACCTGTTCGAGGACTTCAACGTCTGCCGAGTCGCCCGATGCCTCGTCATCATCCCGTACCACACCATCCCCTGCGACCCTGCCTGCGTAATGCGTCTTGTACTCCTCGACGATGACCTCGCGGGCGGTTCGCTGCCAAGCGTCCGTCCAACGGAGCTTCTTGAAGTAGCTCAGCTTGTGGCGAGGATGGAGAACTAGGATGGGAGACTCATGGTTAGTATAGCACATGATCGAACCGGACCAACTTCACTTACTGATAGCGATGCGGTACGTGTTCGACGAGTCGGTAAGAGAGTAGTATTTGTTCAGGAGGACCTTCGCCAGCTTGCACGCCATCCGGACAGCAAGGTCGTATTGATGGTGGGAGAGCGACGCGGTGGTTAGGACCTGGTCGATGTGGTCGATCGCCGGGATCACTGTAGCGAGACTTGGCGTTCCAGAACGTGAGAAGAAGAGAGTGGCGTCTTTGAAGATCTGACGGTGGGCATGATAGCGATAGACGGGCAAGGCAATAGGGTGTGGATAGGATGTGCGACGGTGGTGGAGAGGAAGAGATGGGGAGAAGACGCAGTCACCCATATCGAGGTTGTGTGGGCGCAACTTTGGTTATTGTTTGTACAGGCGCACTGGCACGGACCACGCACCTTGAGAACCTCGCGCAGCTGTCGCACGATCTCCCACTCCTTCACCGTCAACTCGTACTGCCTCAAACCGTTTGCCTGGTCGGCGCACAACCGGTCGATAGCCGCACGGTACTTCAAGCACTCGCTCGCCATATCGTAAGTAGAGTTCCACCGCGTCTTGACATCGCGCGGTAACATCTTCTCGGGCAGGTTGAGGTCCTTCAAAATCTTCTTCCACGCCGGCAGCAGCAGGGTCGACGAGTTGATAATCTTGAATGTGAGCTTCCGTAGCTGGGCAAGATTGGTAAGTCACGACAAATGTATAAACAGTAGAGTGTTCGAACCTTTGCCAGCACCAGCTTGATGGGACGGACGTCCTCGACAAACTGTGCACGCTCCTCATCCGTCATCCCTTCCATCGCGTCAACCTCATCGTCAGGATCGTCCTCAACGCCGTCCTCTGCACCGCCTTCCTCCACCGTTCGATCTTGCATCACAGTCTCCTCGGCGTCGAGCCCCGCGGCAAGCTCTGCCAGCTCGCGAGCATCGGCATCGACCTCGGCGTCATCCTTGTCCGCCTCCGCGTCAAATTGACGGATCAGACTCTTCGCTACGAGGTTGAGGATGTGGGTGAAGCACCGCACCCGGTTGACCTCGCCAGGGAAGCCGGGGAGGAGCTTCATCAAGGCCTCGACCATAGCGTCATTGTTTGTCGCGTTGTCGCAGGTCACGCCAAGGACCTGTTTCAGTATTGGTAAGTTCGTACATCCCGAAGCTCTGATGACACGCTCACGTACCTTGTCCGAGATGTCAAACTCCTTCAAGACGTCGGCGAATGCCTTGGCGAGATTGACGCCGCTGTGCGAGCGCGCGACCTCGACAAGGTCGAGGAGGATGGACATTGGAGCGCCCTCGTGGATGAAGTGCGCCGTGATGGCCACAAAGGCGCGGTGGTTTGGGGACGTCCACGCGTCTGTTGCGAAGGAGATGTCACCGTCATAGTCCTGTACATAGATCACCGGACACCTGAGCGACCACACTCTGCTTTGGAAGCCACTAACTCTCTTACCTGCAGCATCTTGGCTATGCGCGTACGCGTGCGCGCGAAGACAACCTTCACATCACGAGCAACGGTCGATGGGGAAGGGAGCCAATATCCCGGGCGTCCAGTCTTCATCAAGGACATGAAGGCCCGATCGCGGACGATCTTGAACGGCCGCATACTCTCAGCAACCCACCGTACGATCTCTGTCCGCGTCTCGGCCTTGGTATGCTGACGGTGGCTGTAGGTAATCTTCCCTTTCTTCCGAGCGAACGAGGCGGTGATGTTCCCGCTGAGCAGGATCGACCCGACGATATTCTCACGCGCCTCGGCCAGATTGACAGCCTCGCACGCAGCATCGACCGCCTCCTCGCCCCAACACGACTTGGCGTGGCGGCGGAGGTTGCCCGTGGACGAACGATCCTTGCTGTCGAGGTAGCGACGCACGCGCACCTTGCAACCTCGGGCCATGCACTTGAACGCATGAGTACGGCGACCATCAACGTACTCGATCTCCGGGCGCGGTTCAAAGAACGCGTAGATCGGTGAGTTCCAGTCCTCTAGCATGTTATCTGTTTACTGATGTCAGATGTTTGCAGCAACCACACGACGTGCAAACTCACCAAGCTCGTCCTCGGAGTCGACAACCTCCTCGTCAAGCTGTATAGGCGCCAGATGGTTCAGAGATTCGCTGCGGGTGGCAGTGCAGGCGTCACGGGTGCCGGGTTTTGGACGGGTATGGCAGGTCGTGACCCGCACCCGCACCCGCGCGTAAAACCCGTGCACACCCGCACGGGTTTCGGCCACCCATGAGTTTCACTACTCGGTATATTTGATGTCCCGCACGGTACCTATAGCGCCGTTCACTACACGGCATGTGAACGCGATATTCTCCTGCACCATCACCTTCATCCCCGGAAACAGGGGCAACCTCCCCATAGTGTCCTTCGTTATGGTTGAGGGCAGATCCCATAGGACCTCGCGCGCGTTGCGATCGAGAGTAACGTTCGTGACGCGGTCTTTGGAATGGTACAAGTGAACGTTTGCGCCAATGCGGGCAGCGTGGTGGCGCAGGATGCGGTCATTGAGGGGGTCACGAATGGTCTTGATTCCAACTATCACGGGCGCGTCGCTGAAGTGCGACGCCGTCTCGGCATCAAAGTTCTGGATCAGACGCGACTGCAGTGTGGAGTAGTCGTCGAACGTCTTCGCGCGGTATGCGTTGCCACTGTTTCCAGAGCGGATGCGCGACAGCAGGTCCGAGTACTCGCGGTCCCCGCTCTGACGCTGGTTCAGCCGGAGTATGACTACCTTGTTCACGAGACTCCATAGGTACACGCCTTTAAGAGAGGCGACGCCGGCGGTGGATTGCGTTTCCTGAGGGCTCGTGTGTTGGACGTATTGGTGACTGTATAGGCAGGCCCCTCCGACGGGCCTCAGCTGACCGAAATCTCCAAAGAATATGATATTAACGCCTCCATAGGGTATGTCTTCGGCGAGGCCACTGTTTCCTTTGGCGTGCTGCAAGCGTGTAGATACCTGTGTCATGAAGTTGGCACTCATCATGGACACCTCGTCCACGATCAGATACTCAACGCCAGCCCACAACACGACGAGCGGCTGCAGGTCGATACCTGCTCGATCGGGCAGCATTAGCAATGAGTGGATGGTGAAACCGCCGATGAGGACAGCGGCGGCTCCTGTAGGTGCAGAAACGAGGACCTCCTGTGGTCTACCGAGGAGGAGGAACAGCCGGAGGATGGCCTTGACGACATGGGATTTCCCGGTCCCGCCTACTCCCGCTACATACATCAGCAACTGCGGACCTCCGAAGCAAACATGGCGTGCGATCATGCGAAAAGCGCGGAGCTGCTCGGGGTTGTTCTGGAGGCTGAACTCAAGGATGACTTGACGTATGAGTCCGGAGGGATCGATGGTTGCAGACGGTACAGCGGTGGCGGGGGCTTGCCCGCCTATATACGGGGTCACGCGCTGGCCTACGCTGGCGATGTCCATCGCAGGCGGCCGCAAGGGAGCGTCGGATAGTCGCCTGCGCTGTGGGGGCCGTGGTAGAGCAGGGATTGGGGATGGCCGACGTTTCCGTTTCAGCGCCTGCATCTCTGAATACTGCGCACCAACAGTCTCCTTGTCTTCGTCTTCCATCACAGACGCTTCTCCGAATGTGGTGGCGGCCGCAGCAGGATGGATCGAATCGAAACATCGATCAAGGGCGACGCGAGCGGGGGCGGATATGAGTTCGTCGATGGTAGCCACGCGCCGTGGACCCCAGGCCACCGGATCTGGTCCGTCAAGCTCGGCGCCGTTGGGCATTCCTGCCAGCGTATTTGAGGCATTCCGGGCAGTGGAGTGATCCGCCGCGCTGTCCGCCTGCGGAGCTAGCGAAGACAACGTAGAAGCACCAGCTCCGTCCATCCGCGATCTTGTAGCCGCTTTGTCCCTTGCGTCCTTGCATTCGGTTAGGACCGTCATGTTGTCGATTATGACTCGATGTTGCACTGCGATTTCAGCACCGCGTCTGTGATAAGCATCGGACCATGATTCGTCGGGGAGCTTGAGATCAGAGGGTGTTCGCCACGGAAGGAACAAGGTAAGGATGGTACGGTATCGGACTTCGCGCTCTTCGGGAGAACTGTCGTCACGAGGGAGACGGTTGTTGAGAATAACGGGTACAACCCACTTGACCCGTTTCCTGACGAGATGGGTACTGTGCTGCGGATGGCTAGCCTGGAATGTGCCTCGGTCTTCCTGAGGCCTTCCGCGCGATGGTAGACCGTCCTCGAGGGGATGGACTCGGTTCTCCAGGCGTCGTGTCTCGTAGCCGCACGTCATCTTCTCCGTCATACCGACGAATTGGTACAACGGCATGGAGGAAAACGGTTGAGTTATCGGTCGGAGAAGGTAATCCTGTTGCTGAGATAATGCTGAGATAGACCCCGGTCCCAGCGTGAGTGTCACTAGATCATCGGCGGTGTCTCCGAGACCAGATTCACTGGTACGAGGTTCGCCAACTTGAGTTTCTTCAGGAGAGCTGACGGTGGGCTCGAGTCGGGTATATGATGTGGAGGCGGACGGGGGGCGGAGCGACGTGGCGACTGGAGCATTGCGCTCAGGGTACCAGTAGCGGAGGACGGTGCTTTCAAAGGTACGGTAGTGAAGTAGTCGAAATAGATGACTTGTGTAGTGATCGCCTCCTCCGACGAGATGGCTCATCACCTGCTGATGTGATATTTCCTGACGAGAGAGCATGCTGTTCACCAGGATATTCAACGCGCCGGACTGTTCGCGGGGAGTCCAGTGCTGAACGCCCTTATACTTGACATCCGTGCGGTCGATGGCGTACAGGAGGGCGGCGAGGCCTAGGTGCGCCGGTATGGACGATTTGGTGATGTAGTCGGTGATGTAGAATATGAGGGCCTTCGCCCCTTCTCCCGAACCGATGTGTTTGATGTCCATATTCGCTTGCAGGAGGAAGATGACGATGTCGTTGTAGCTTGCGATCCACGGATGTAGTCTGCGAAGACGGATGGACAATGTATCTGTGTCCAAGTCGGTGTGCTCATGTGTGGTGCCGTCCATCCGCATGCGACAGTTACCGTCTGTCCGGGGCTGGCCCCGTCGTAGGTACTTCCAACATGTCTCAGTATGATCGTGCCAGTTAAACTCGTCGACTAGACGATTCACCATGCGATGATACTGGTCCCGAAAGTCCGCCGGAAGCAGTGCGTCAATTCGGGGGAGGCGTTCAGTGCCCGGGTGAACGAAGCCGGGACGTGGGGGTCGGGGATGCTCGCGTCGCGGCAAGGCGGACGTCGGAACCACAGTGGATGTCCCAAGCGGCTCGCATTTGATGAGGCTTTCCAGCCAGGTGAATAGGCGGGACTGGTATTCCTCGTCTTCTATCATAAGATCTCGCATCTTTTGAGGAGACGGATGGTCCTTGATCCAGATTAGCATGTGACAATGTAGCATGCCGCGGGCCTGCGCCTCGACGGTCCCGTAATACGCAATGCATTTGCCGAAGAGGCCGGACTCTGCCCTGCCATGCCGGAGGATGACCGATATGAAGTTCGATATCATCGTGTGGAAGAACATTGCACAGGGGCCGGGGTTGTGAGCAACAAGGAGTCTGCGACGCCACTCCGTGAGCTCTTCTCCGACCGTCGCATCCTCGAGATTGACACGGTCCCCAGCGAGGAGACGTACGAGCGGGTGATTAACATCGGAGGGGTTGAGTGTAATGAAGAATGCAGGGGTTCCGTGGAAGTTGACGAGGGCTCGTATTTCGTTGCGCATGTTCAGCTTATACCCGCTGGTTCCAGGGATCTCCCGCATGACCGTACCGACACTATTCACCAGGGCGAGCAAATCGGCCTCCTCCGCCGTGTCTGGGGTGTATTGTCGGTCGCTGTCGTACTTGGAGATCAGTGCCTCCAGAACACGCCGGTCGACCGCGAGTAGTCGGTCAACGATACGCCGCCTCTCCGTTTCCTTCACCCGGAAATGCACCGAGTCGCAGACGGCCTTCTTCTGAAGGATGTTGAAGTACACGAAGGCAAAGTCGGGATCGCGTTGGAACGGCCCGTCGGCGAGTTGCAGGAGATACCGCAGCTGCTCCTCCATTCCGATAGGAGTAGCACGGTCGGGGTGATAGAACCCCCCGATTCCCCATGGGTCCAGATGTGGGAACAGCCACGTTAGTAGGGCGGGATTCTGGAAGTCGGGAACGAAAGTGTCGCCTGCTTGCGAGCGGACAAATCGTCCGCCATTAAGGCAGTGTGCCAGGGCCCGTAGTTTCATGTCCCGGTACGATACCGGTGACCTGTCCCCACACGTGTAACCGACGTTCTCCATGAGCACATCCGAGTCGGGCGCTGGGGCGTCTCTGACCTCGTTGCGCCCGGTGTAATCCGCTGTGGTCGCGCGTACGGCGTCGCTATCGGGAACAAAGCCAATGTCCATCGCGCAGGGGACGCCCACGTCTCTCCCGTCGCCGCCGTCATCCAAAAGAGCGTCCATGTTGGCACGACTGAATCCGAAGAAAGTTTCCCCGTCAGGGACGTAGTACGGGTTTTCAGTAAGGAGGAATTGGATGATGGTGTAGATGTTGCTGCGTCGTACCAAGACCGGGCTCAGGCTGCCGATGGTATCCATAGTAGGCTTTTGGGTCCCAACGAATACCGCGCACGCAGTGTCGTGAACGACTGAAGGCGGTGGCGGCAAGAGGGAATTGAGCTGGGTCGAGTTCTGCGGCATAATTAGCACGTTTCCTCTAATGAAGCGCTGTGCAGTGGCATGGCTGTCGTGTCCTTCAATCGGTTCGCGATTGGATGGGTCCTCCTCACGCAACTCGGTGAATCGGAAGGAGATGCGACTGGCGCGAGCTCTCGACACCAAGATTCGATCAAATTGCGAGCTCCGAGCGAAGGCAGCGGCGACAGCGGGGGGAAGTGCAGAGTGGGCGTAGTATAGCCAGTTTGCAAGACACAGACGCGGCGTGCGGGACTTATCGACCCACTCTCTCCGGCAGTCGCTGCACACCACTATGTCCGCCAGACTCCACCTGTCCGTCATCCCCTGTGGGTCGAGCAGCGCCCTTTCGTAGAGCTCGAACGCATAGTTCGAGGGGCGAGTCCGGGGAGGGAGAGCATCATTTCGAAGAAGACTGAGGTCGCATTGCGCGTGATGCAGGAGAGTCAGATCCCTGCGCGGAAGTAAGCGACCACACGGCCCGCAGACGCCTCGTTCCATATTCGCCGTGGAGATAGTGTCCTGCCACTCCCGTATTATAGAGCTGCGCAGTTCTTCGCTTGCTACGTCCATGTAAGACAGGCCGTCGTCCCGGGCCGTTTGTGGGCCCACCGACTCGATCCTAGCGCTAGATACCCGCGCCGACGTACGCGGCCGACTAAGAGTCGTGAATACGACGACGTAGGGGGGGCACCCGGTCTCGCATGCATGTGCGAGTAGCTTTCGTGTTAGATCCGGCCGGCGATCTTTCGTGGTGACCGATATACTGTGCACTCGGCAGATGTCCCGTAGGTCTTGCGCCCTCCACATGGTGTACAGCGAGAACAGGCGGTCGAGCTCCGCATTACACACCACGTCGTCGACGACAAGATTCGAACGCGTCAGAACCGAGCTGTCGCCTGTGGCTACAACTTCTTTCACGGAGTGTGTGTAGTCAAGCGCGAGATCTGCTTCTGGGCACCACTCGAACGAGGTCTGATGTTCCACTGTACGTTCCACTCGGGCTGTTTGGACGACGAGTGGTGTATGTTGTAGGGAGCGAGAGGAATAGGAAGTGGGAGGGGGGGAGGGGTAACGTTAGCATTCCGCTCGTTGCAGGTGACCTTCGCCAGGGGCGCAGAGAGTCATTGTACGCGAGGGGACTGACCAAGGAGAATATCTTCCGCCTGCCGTCTATGCGAGCATATCCTCGAGAGTATTTCTGGTAGCGCAAAGTTAGTCTTTGGTTAGACGCGACGTGAACGATTGCTATACCGGACGTCTCCGAGTCGAGGCCGGACCGGCCAGTCGAATCGTCGTCGTCTTCTGTTACGTCTACGGTCATTTAGTCTCGAGTTGCAAACAATGGGGGTTGGGACGCACTCGCAAACGAGCCAGCATCTGAGTGCAGCGCGATCGCAGGGAGATCCCTGGCGAACGAGACCAGGTCATCGTAGCGGGGCTGTGGCATGCTGACGGCGGGCAGTGGTGGGTATAGTGGAGGGCCGCTTCATGTCCTGTGTGTCTTTTGGTACTCGGACCCAGCGGTAGTTTTAGACGAGTCGCCTCCGTGTGTGTCGCAGGCCACGCGTGTTGTGGGCGACTCGTGCGTGGTCGCGGTTCTTTCATTCCCGCTACGCCATGATGTAGGTTGATTCCACAGCGAGCCCAAGTCGAGGCCGAGTGCCAGCATTTCGTCTCTAGGCTTCCTCGATCGTCCTTTCCTGACATGGACTACCTCACCGTTTCTGCGCGTACCGCGGCGTCGCTATGAATGACGGGTGTATTGGTGGAAGGATCATGGACGCGCGCTATACCGGTAGTTCGGTTCGCAAGTCTTTATAAAGGAACCACCGAGAGATCTGCTCACCTTCAGAAATAACCTGGACGTTGTGACTTTGACCCACACGGAGTCGACATACATGGAGCCCATCCTCACACCCGAACCCTCTCGTTTCGTGCTATTTCCCATCCGCTACACCGACGTACGTTGTCGTTGTTCACCCTGCATGGGCCGGCACTTACTGTGCATTAGTTATGGGATGCCTACAAGACGGCGGAGGCGTCCTTCTGGACTGCCGAAGAGATTTGCAAGATACACGTCGACGTTGACCACTGGGAGAGCCGTCTCACGGCAGACGAGCGCACATTCCTCTCCACGATTCTCGCGTTCTTTGCTGCCTCGGATGGCATTGTCGTCGAGAACCTGGCGCAGCGGTTCTGCGCGGAAGTCCAACTGGCGGAGGCGAGATGTTTTTATGGCTTCCAGATCATGATGTGAGTGTGCTGCGTCGCACCACATAAGCTCGCTTACACTATCACAGGGAGAACATCCATTCGGAGACGTACAGCATGCTGCTGCGCGCTCTCGTCGACGACGAGTCTGACCAGGCCCGACTGTTCTCCGCAATTGAAACCATGCCGGCGGTAAAGGCCAAGGCCGAATGGTGTCTCCGCTGGATCGAGAGCGCGGACGCTAACTTCGGAACGCGCTTGGTTGCATTCGCGATTGTGGAGGGCGTGTTCTTCTCATCGTCGTTCGCTGCCATCTTCTGGATTCGCAGCCGCGGCTTGATGCCTGCGCTTACGCAGTCTAATGAGCTCATATCCCGAGACGAGGGGATGCATACGTCCTTTGCGTGTTTGCTGTACAGTCATCTTGTCGAGCGTCCGGAAGACCACTTGGTCCGCCAGATGGTTCGGGAGGCTGTAGGGCTGGAGCATGACTTCTTCGCTTGTGAGTGGATTGTGTGGAATGCGCCGAGAGTGTTGCTTACTTATAAGCATCTACAGCCGCGTTGCCTCGTCCACTCTTTGGCATGAACGTCGACTTGATGAAGGATTACGTTGAATATGTCGGCGACTTCTTGTTGCAAGGCTTAGGCCTGGAGCCAATCTTTGAAAAACCAAACCCCGTGAGTAACGTACGCCCCGACGTGCGTCGTAAACTGACACGAGCGCGTTTAGTTCCCCTTCATGGAAACAACGGTCGTGGACGGGCGGACCAACTTCTTCGAGAGGCGTGTGAGCGAGTATGTAGGTGCGGAGGTGACGCGGATGTAGCCATGGGCGTCACCTGGCCGCATGTTGGTGGATATGGTGGATTATGGAGGCGTGGGTGACGCGTCGCAGGAGGCGAGGGGTGGCGGGTCCCATCTTTTCGAGTCGACGTCGTCACCGGGCGGAGTGTATGTTAGTCGGCGAGGATCGCCGTGTGCAATGCCCTGGCGGTCGTGATCAGCAGTCCGCACCCCCCTGGGAGTAGAGCACAATGCGCACCCTTTCGATTGTTTCTGGCCGTGGCGTGAGCAATGCTTGTCGGCGATTGTCCACTCGGAGTGGACGTCGTTCCGTGGTGCGTGCCGCGAGGAGATGTCGACGCGCCATGTTCACGGCACTTCGATTCGGTTGTCCGACACGCGGCGCACGTACATAACTCGGTCGCAATTGCCTCAGTCGGTGACCCGCAAGTATGGTTTGGTGACAAAACGGGATCGCGGATGTACTATTGCTGCCCCGAACGGTGTGCGGCGCGCGTTGCGGGGACGAAGGCAGTTGAGCGAACTCTAACCTAATGAACTTGGGAGCGACCCAGCCGTACGGGCGTGGCGGCTGCAATTCGTAACGTAAGCGCGTGGGTGAGAGAGAGGCTGCGGTAGAGTCTCCTTGTCGTGCGCGTCCATTATGCCCCTTCTACCAACCGCGCAAATCTCCGAGCCGGCAGAACGGGCCGGATGTAGTCGCAGATTGTGGGTGGACTCTGGATGAGTCGCTGCTGTTATTCTTGGCCCAGTCCCTGCGCATATAAGAGCGGACGCTACCGTCTGCGTGAGCCGACGTAAACATGTCGCCCCCCCTGACAGATAACGTACACTCTGCGGGTGTCCCGTCCCGACCTATGAGCGCGCCGTCTCCTGGTTCGGAGCCTGCGACGTGCGTTGATTATCCGCTAAGGCCAAGAGGGTGTCTGCTGACAGAGTCTTCGACAGCAGGAGCACCGACCGAGGCCGCCCGGATGGCGGGGCGACCGGCGGCGGTGGATCGTATTCAAGCGTCCCCATGCAGACTCCTTGGGAGAATGGTGGTGGCAGCGCCGTGACTAGGATGGAACAATACCTTGTACTCGTCGTCGGGGACCGGGAGGTGTGTATGTCGATTTGGTTGACGACATGTCCTGACGTCCATCGTTTTAGTGGTTTTTCCGTCTGTCCATCTGGCTGGAGCCCACCAATCGCGGGGTCCGACCATCCGTGCTGGTGGAGTTGATGAATGTGCCGACAAGGCCATTCGAGCCCCTGAGGGGTGCAATGCTGTTTCTTGGGATGCAGCTGCAGGCACAGTTGCTTCGAGAGCTTGACCGCGCTGTTCAGACTTATATGGGGGACGCAGGGGTGAACACGGCGTAAACCCGGCAGTACAAGCTTTGTCAGATCATCATGTTCGCTTACGGTATGCGATCGAGAATCATGTTGCGCTACCAAGTTCACCGTGTCGGCTCGAGTGGCTGACAGCCGTGAGCTCGGGGATTTCAAGCAGCCCTCTCTTCACGTTGATAGACGTGTCGAACTACGGTTGGGGACAGTACGACCTGTCGCTGCAGGGTCGAGAGTGGTTTTGTGTTTGGTGACACGTGCGATTATCGACTGTTGGTGTTACTTCCGCGAAGACGGCGTAGTCTATATGCAGATGAGCTGCAGACTTTGCCTGATAGAAAGAGTTGATGACGTGAGTACTGCTTCCACGTCGACACCGGTCTGGAATGACCTTGTCGGAATTCTGATTGTGGGCAAGTTGCGCGTCCACCATCGAAGGAGTTCGAGCAACGCCGTCGTTGGTCATGAAGACGAAGATTCGCAGCGGTTACATCAGGCCTCTTAACACGCGGTGGGATGCAGTCTAATTCGGGGCGAATACACCTAGCGCGACTTCGGGTACGTGGTGGCTTCGAGTGTGCGTCGACATAATCCGAGGCAAGCATATGGTGGCCGAAGGTACCCACCCCAGTTCAGCGATCAAGTCAACCACGATAAGGTCAGCGTGTTGAAGCGCTGACCGCCGCGGCGTCGAGAGCGAACGCTTCGTAGGGTACATCGAGAGCGCAGAGGACGACGAGGAAATATGACTGTTCTCCGACTAGGATACGAGTTATCTCGGACCAGTACGATACACGCCTGTGCTACGGCCACTTCCGGAAAAAATTTGCGAGTCTTGGAAACTCGCGCGTGTCGGCGTCTGCATACTCCTTGCGCGAAGGCCCGTAGAACTTCATCACCACCACCGGACCGTACCACGGTCGTTCCTCAGCACCCATCGTTAGCTGGGCCACCGCTCTGTTCAGGGGGGATTGTCGTGCTTGGGAGACGGGACAGTACCATATCTCCAGAGGCCGACGCAGCGTGGTTGTCCCTCTGCTCTTGGTCAACACGCGACTGGTCGGCGTGCTTCCGGGAAACCATTCGTCGACAAATGGCATGGGGCGAGGTGGGCCGCGGCGAGTCATGTTGGCTGCACAACGGATAGTCACAACGCGTCCGCGGGCTACGCGGCATATACGACGCGGTCAGCCGCTACTGTTGTCGCGACTTCGGGTAGAGCTCACCTTCATGCGGTACGAAGACCAGAGCATCGAAGCCGTATAGATCTTCCACCGCTGGCTTGGCCGGCGGTATCAACACGATCCGGGAAGGAGGGGGGTGTTCCGCCGGATCCTCTTGCTGAACGACAGTGGGGGTAGCTGTGCTGGTTGTGGGGTGGGGGAGATGAGGCGGAGAAGGCAGGCCGTATGTATGCGATGAGGAACTAGACAAAAGCCCCGAGGGGATAGGGGGGCGCGGTGGGGTCTAGTACGTAGTTAGCCCGAGTCTTAGCGTAGGGGGGGCGGGGCACACGGGACTCACACTGCCGCGGGGCATTCCAGTAGTCCCTGCCGAGTTCGGATTGCCGTCGGGCCTTACGACAGGACAACAGTCGCAGGCTACGCTGGGGCACGGCCAAGGTCTCACTGACATGCGGAAGGACGACTGCTAATGAGACGACAATACAGAGCTGGGGAGTGCGTAGGATGTGGATAACAAGTCCACGCGCGGTTTTGAGGTTCTAGGTCGTCGCTATATGACGCCGCCATCCGCACTTTCAGCGTCTTCCCATGATGATGTTTCTGAGAACATAGCACGCGCCGTGGTACGTAATGGAGATGATGGTTAACGTACTACAGTGTGAGAGAGTGTTTTCTAATTAGGGCACGACTCTTACGGCCCGTTGGCATCGATAGTCAGGGTTTCATACTAATACCACTTCGATCCATTCCGATTGAAGGGCGCCGGCTATCCTCTCGGAGAGGTACTTAATACTGTACCCTGCCAGTACTTATCTCGGCCTTTGCCGCGTAGTATCATTCTACGGTGGCAGTTCGCTCGCGTGCCGCACGGATCGCGGCGTCAATAGCTGCGCCTTAAACTCAGACTTTCCCATCTTCACGTCCGCCCTTACGACGCCATGGAGAGTACTCCATCCCTCCGCCCCATGCGCTCTGTTCATCCTATGACCTCGTTGCGTCTAATGGACGGGCTGCCGAGCTGTGACGTCTGTGGTTTAGGCAGCCCTTTCACTTGCTCCGACTGCAATAGTAAGGTCGCGTACTGCACCGTTGCGCACCGAATGGCGGTTCGTGGTACGCATGCCTTGTCCCTGTCGCGGTACTGATATTATATGAAGGACGCATTGCGTCATGCCGCAGAGTGTACGGGAGAACGAAGGGTCAGACGTGATACAACCGAACGTCCGACCTATCGTATGCTCCGCGGTATGCGGCGTGGCTCCCTCGAGTCGCCCCCGAGCGTTGGCGATACATCGCACCAAGCGGTTGGCGAAGGGACCTACGCGTGTACGTGCCCTCCAATTGTCCGCGCGGTCTACGCTGGAAGCTATGACGGTACGTGCGCCACTGTGTTCAGCAGCTGTTGTAGTTCTGATATATTACGAATAGGTTGTTGGCCTAGAGCCCTTTACAATATATGTAGGCAGGGTTCGTGATGTATTACGAATTGCCGGGGAAACCTCCCGGGGCTTCCCAATATGGCAGGCTGCCTCCCGGAGGCCTGCTATCAGTAGATTAGGCCCCGGTGGCTGTTATCTCTATAGATAACGGGCTAATCTCATCTGTCCCATGCCTCCCGCGCGTCCGATTAGGGCGCTTATACACCGCCGCGCCTCCCGACTGCTTCCTGCCAAATATGGCAATACTCCGCTCCTGGCAGCATACAGGGGTGCTTCCTGCTCCTGTATCTC
>ML211561.1:0-20131 GCA_004369055.1 Polyporus arcularius HHB13444
CCGCCACCCGCCGTCCTCCTCCGTGTACAGCGTCCGCAGCTGCGCCGCCTTCGTCGCATAGAACCGCACGCGCTCCGCATTCTCCAGCACCGCGTACCCCTTCACCAGCCGCGTGAGCAGCGGCTCCCACAGCCCGCGGTTGTAGCAGCCCTCGCGCACCATCGTGTCCCACAGCACCTCCGCCATCCCGAACGGGTCCAGCTGCGTGACCCCGGGGGAGAGCATGAACGGCGCCGTGCGCCGTGCGCCCGTCGCGAGCCACTCCTCGAATGCTTCCTCGACCTTCGCGATCATCGCATCCCCGGCGCAGGCGTTCACGAAGGCCCGCGCGGTGTCGCTCTGCTGGCGGGCCTGGCCCGTGAGCCGGCACGCCGCGCACTTGCAGTCGAAGAAGTATCGGCGCTTGAGCTCCTCCTTGCGCTTCTCGGACGGGAGGTAGAAGTCGATGTACGACACCGTGATCTCCTCGCCCGCGCGGATGTCCCGGAACGCGCGCAGCGACTGTGTGAGCGTCGCCGGGTCGAAGCAGTGCTTCGCGTTCGGGCTGCAGCTGATTAGTCGGGTCAGCGTGCGCTCGGCAAAGAGCAGCGAACTACGCACCTGTGGTTCGCGCGCGAGCACTCCCGTGCGACTCCGCAGTACCGCCCCTCGTACGTCGGGAACGGCCCGCACATGAACGAGTTCGTGTTGATGATCCCGTCCTCCTCCGTCGGCATCGTCTTGCCCTTGCAGTTCTTCAGCGCGTAGAAGGCGCGCCGGTTCTCCGGGTTCATGAACTGCACCAGGCCCACGGTGAGGCGTGCCAACGCCTCCCTGTCCTGGGTCGGCAGCGCCTTGGGCGAGAGCAGGAGCGGCCGCTCGCGCACGATGACCTCGCCAGCGGTGATGTCGGCGGTCGCCACCATCCCGAGGCCAGCGCCGTCGATCGGCACGATTTTGTACACCGGGGGAGACGGGCTCGAGAACGCCCGGGGCCACCCGGGGTGCTGGGCACGCAGCGCGTCCACGACGCCGTTGTAGTGGACGAACGCCGTGCGCAGCTCCGGAGCGACTCCGGCCTGGGGAACTCCGAGACGTCGACGGTGCGTTGCCAGATGTCGGGAGGGTACTCGGGGTCGAGAGGACGGAAGATGTACCGCGCTGGCAGCGGGATAACGGTCGTCGATGGTACCCGCGGGGTCGACTTGCGATGGCGACGGTCGCGGCTCTGCGCTTGTAGCAGGCGCTGCCGCCTTGCGCGGTTCACGAGAAGTCGAGAGCAGGAATCCGCGACGTGATGAGAGGGAGAAGAGAGAGGCCACGGAGCGTGCGCCTGGGGCTTGTCAGCCGGACGGCCCTCAAGGTGGGGTCTCTATTCAGAGATACTTTTGGCGAGAACGAGACCCTGGCGGTCCGACCGCTCTTGGATGCGGTGAGAGGGGTGGACGAGGCGGCGATAGCGGAGAAAAGACAGCGCGAGGCGAAACTTGCGAACGACCCGAAGACGTACGTGTGCGCCGCGGAGGGGTGCAAGGTCGAAGGAGTACGCAAGGGAGGACTCATGGCGTGCGGTGGCACATGCTTGCCAGATTTGAAGCCGCACTATTGCAGCAAGGAATGCCAGAAGAGGGTGAGTCTTCCGTACATCTCCACCAAGCCTTGAAGTGCTGACCTGATGTAGGACTGGCCGCGGCATAAGGCAGTTTGCAAAGCACGCACATCGGGTGCAGCACCGCCGGCGTCGGCTGGAGAACAATCGGTCGCGGAGCGGTTGAGGACTTTGACGCTGGGGAGTGGACGCGACGGCGAAGTGGGCGGGCAGTGGATGGGAGGGATCGAACGCAAGCAGGGACCGGGTCGCATGATCGAGATCCGCGACTATGCGGGAGAGACGATCCAGCTCTTCTCCGACACTTTGCTGCCGACAGAGCTCCGGAAAGCGCGGGAAGTGCTCAGGACGCTCAGGGAGGCGCAACGGCGGGAGGACGAGGACGGATCCAGCGAGGACGACGAAGAATCTCACGAGAAGGAAGACTCCAGCGACGGCGATGAAGAATCTGACGAGGATGCGGAAGAGTCTGACGAGGTAGAATCGCAATCTTGAAGGCAGTGGTTAGAGAGGCCGATGATATGATCATGAAGCAACATAGACAACAGAAGTATGAACGTACGACATGCAGGGCCTCCTATCATGACCTGTCCATGAACCACTACCCCACGCCCGAGCAACTCTCAATCTCCGGGTGATGTGGCCGAAGAAGGTCGGTCGGAACTTCGCAAATGAAACTTCTGGAGGAGGGTAGGGTAGCTGAAGCGACTGAACGATATGTTTAGCGCACCGGTCGAAGCAAGTACATGGACATTCGCTTACTTGTAGGTGCGCAGTATGCCGTCCAGCTGTGTAAGTGCGCCATATCGCTTGAGTGAGAGAGATGCTCAAAATTGTCCGGAGCTGTGTTGGAGAAAAAACGAGGACGGTGAACGATCAGTGGGGGAGGACTTGACGAGGACAAGACCGCCAAGCGTCAGGCATAGCAGTAGCCTCGAAGAAAGACAGGGGGAGATGACATGCTGTTGAAGCAGGCGTAGACGGAGACCCGACGAGGTTTATGTCATGACCTATCCATGACCCACTCCCGCACAGCCTGACACCCACCGATCTCAGGGTGTAGGAGTATCCCAGCGAGCCAGTGCTGGAGTTGACGCCTCCTGCGGTCGAGGAAAGTCGGTCGGAACTTGGCGAAAGGGAACTTTGGAGGAAGAGCAGGAATATATGGTTGCTGGTGCGACTGGATAGTGGACCAGTTCCTCAGCACGTGGATAGAAAACGCGCAAAGTCATTCACTTACTGGTAGGGTGGCTCGTAGCCTAGCGTCCAACTGTGCGAATGCGCTGTACCGCTTGAGCGCATGAATAGGTGCGCCCTGTCCCGCGCGTGATGAGGCGAGCTGAACATCACGAACGACAATGGACCTACCTCCTTGGTCTTAATGACGCAGTCATACACTGTCTCGCGACTAGTTCACGATCGTCTCAAACCCCTTGGTGGAGGACTCACCAACATACGCTCCTTCCCGCTTATCCCCTACGCTCGTCCAGCCAGCAATTTCCACGTCCCGCGCGAACGCCGTGCTCTCGCCCGAGTTATCACCCAGCCATATGTCGTTCGAGAACACAGACTGTGCTGCAGGGGGAGAACGCGGGGGAGAGTCTGGCTGTCCGTACGGGTAGTTATCCTCGCCGACGGTGCTTGCGCTCTGTGTTGCCGTCAACTCTACTGCGATCATTGAATTGCGCAGCGTACTCACATCTACGATATCGTCGTAGAATCGTGCTTCCTCCTCGATATCAATCTTGTCCGGAAGCAGCACTAACAAACTTCTCGAGGACTCGGAAGACTCGACCGAGTGTGATGTCGAACTTGTTGACATTGAAGCCATTCTTCCGGGGATTGCGCGTAGTACCAACAGCGTACGATGGGTTGGTTTAGAGAACGAGTGAACAGATCATCTGGAGACTGTGGTGTGGTGGTGGTTGTGGTCCGGAGGCAAGGTGCGGTCGTGGGATTCATGTGAACTTAGACTTGTACCACCACTGCTCACTGCTCGACGTTCCCCCTTCGTCGTTGCTCCGCTTGTCTTCAACGCTTCGGCGACCGGGTCTTGGTCAATGCTCCTCTCGGGTGTTGGTCCTTCAAATCGACGCGCTTCCGTGAACAACAATGGCGGCTTCAGCCTGACTCTGCCCGAAGTCTTCTCAGACTCACGAGAACATGGGTATAGGGGACCGACGCGTCATGTCCGTCTACCTCGTGCAACGACAAATGGAGGAGGCTCGATCGCGAAGAGCGAGGATGGGGCGCGATGTGTCGTTGCAGGGAGAGAATGTAAGCACTAACTTTGTCCGTCGTCTCTGCCGAGAAAGCGACTGTGCACGCGGAATGAAAGGCTTGATGGTGGTATGTGAGCTAGCGTGAAGTGACAGTCAACTATTCCGGGGGTATGAATTCACGCAGCAGCGTGATTGAGGTCCTCGTCCTCCAGTTTGGTTTGGAAGTGCACAAAATGTGCACGAGTAGTTCGCGCATCCTGGGCCTCTAGACCCCCCGTGAACCTATCCTCGAGACTTTCCCTGTGATGTCGCGGACGTGTCTATGGTCTGCGTCGCGCGAGCTGACAGGCTAGAGGGGCGCGAGGATGGCGGAGGGCTTTCTGAGCTCACATCCCTGCGTCGAACGGTACTAATTGTCTTGGTGTCTTCACCGACCTAACGAACACTCTCCTGTCCCTGCGCGTGGTCCTGGAATGCTGAACGACGTCGTTCTCCCCAACCTCTGTTTCGGATGACTGATTGCTACTGTGCTAGCACTGCGCATCCTCCGTATGTCCGAAGTCACTGCACCTAGCGTGCATCAGAGTGACCACAAGTCCATCACTGGAAGAGGAGGTCACCGTATTGAAGCATCTCGCAACTTTTGGGATGGTAGCGGCCTGAAAGTAGACAGCTCTAGCACGGATGTTGTTTGGTGCCACGGAGGTGCGTTGCCTGCACTATACCCGCGCGGCATTCCTAGCTAACGTTTACTTAAGTGTTCAACAACAAGATCCTGACGGGGGCGCGTAATGGGGAACTAATAATGTGGGATTTGAACAAGAGCGCGTCATCGAAGTACGGTACGACCAATTTCTGTGCCAATATCATTCCAGAACGCTCACTGCGACGCGCCTCCCCGTCAGAAAGGCGAACCCGCGACCATGCCCGCTCAATACATGTCCTCCAGTACTCTCCTATCCTGCAGTCGTACTGTATGACCGGTTCTGCGGATGGCGATCTTCGTATCTGGGTTGGTGGATACTGTCATAACATCAAGGAAAATGCTGACCCATCTGCAGGACATCCGCGACTTGACCAAGTCGATTATGCGAATCCACCACCCTACTGCTGTTAGGGCGGTGGCCTTTTCGCCCGTTTCATCACAGTCGCGGCATGTGGCTGCTGCACTAGATAATGGGAGCATCTATAGGTCATCGTGCGTCTGCTGCAGAGACGTATCACTCGCTAACTTGAAACATGCAGGTGGGACTTGACCATGGGTCAGCGAGGACAACTGGATCGAATCCCCGTGGCGCACTCGGGCCCGGTGCTGTCCCTGGATTGGGTGCAGCCGTCCACGGCAACATCAACGCTTGTGTCCTCGCTGCGCCAGTCCGCGTCCAGTAACTGGTATGGGGCTGGGACCGGATTTTTCGACGATATCTTGCCCTCGGTCCCCATCGCTAGTACCACGGCAGCTCCGTCCTCCGACACGGACACATCTGGTCCGGGCTGGATCGTCAGTGGTGGGATGGACAAATGCGTGAAGGTACGATGAATCGTTGAGACGAGTGCCCAGGGTTGATTCCGATTATACATAGGTATGGAACCTCGCCACTCCCGCGACAAGACATACGTCGCATCACCCAACATATACGCTCCATACTTCGTATCCTGTCCGCCGAGTTCTCTGGCGGCCCGGCTACGAATGTGAACTCGCGGTCGTCTCCAACGCCGACTTCGGCACTGGCATGGACTTCGGACATGGTGTGCTTCCAGCTGGCCCATCTTCTGCCAGCGCTGGTACGGCTATGCCTAGTCCGCGAATCCCGTCAGCGCACTTCTCCGACCCATCTAGCACGCCACAGGACAGGTCAAAATCTGGTACGCGAAACGATGGCAGCGACCCGGTCGAAATATGGGACGGGCGGAGAGGCTACATCGCGAAATGGGTCGTGAACGGATCTGCTGTTGAAGGCGGGGTGACAGGTAGGTCCCTTACTATATTACTGTGTTCCGTAGCAGCAGTCGTACTGACCCCCGTACCCAGACATTGACTTCGCAGACTCGCATGCGCTCTGGGCTGTACATTCATCGGGGACTTTCTCTCAATTAGACCTCAGGCAGTCACGGAAACCACTCGACGCCATTCCACGGTCTGCCATTTCTTGGAACACGACTGGATCCATAGCGTTCGTGACGGACAAACCGAAGCGTTGGGAAGTCCCATATGACGACGTGTGAGCCTGTTTCCATATGGTAATGCTTACTTGGTCGCTTCCTGACACCAGTGGTGCATAGCGATCCGGAGGCCAAGAAGGATCAGGCGCCTGTCAAGGGGCTTGGAGACCCGCCATACCGACCTGTCACACAGAACGTCGGAGCATTCGTGCCCGAAGGCGCCGCCGAAGACCTGGACATGATTGAGAAGCTTGCACGAGGATACATCTACACGGACAGAGCGAGGCCGCAGATTTGTGCTCACAATGCCGAGGTCGGTGTCGCACCTGCTGTCCTTCGTGCTGCAAGGCGCCACTGACATGATTTTTAGGTCGCAATTGACGCAGGAGCGCACGACGCGGCTCAGACTTGGCTAATACTTGAGTCACTCCTGGTCGAGGTATCCGTGCCGCCTTCCCCACCACTCTCACCACTGCCCTTCGCAACCCCTCCGTTTCCACATTCAGCTTCTGCGCCTGCTGCCATTCCTACTGTTCATACATTGCTCCAGTCCCCTGTGCCTACTCAGCCACAAAGGTCCGCGACTCTCGATGCGAGCATACTCGCAAAGCAGCAGAATAGGAGTCCGGCGTCTCGATCAAAACACAGTGATGATAGGCACCCACGCTCGACATCTGGACACCGTTCTCCGCATGGAATCACGCCGACATCTTCTACCGCGTCGTCTCCACGCAAATCCAGCACTGGTCTGCCAAGCGTTCCCGCCGCGATCCTCGCGCGGCGAGACTCTAGTTCAGGGCTCCCGCCTCCCATGCGTCCCCGGCTGCCCTCTTCGTTCCGCCGACCCTCCTTTTCAACACAGAGCATACATAGCGCTCAGAGCGAAAGCCCGAGTGACAGCCTACGTAGTCATCTCAGCTTGCGGCATGTCGGTGAGGGAGCACTGGACGATTCCGACTCCGACGAGAATGACAGCGATGACGAGACCGCTGACGATACGCAACACGCCGGAGACGGAGAGGGTGATGGAGAGCCTCACCCGCAGTCATCCGCCTTCAGCTTACGCGGGCCGAACACCCCTCATCTGTACAGGACGACGACAGCACAACCGTCGCCGCTCTCGCGGCTGGCCGTGTCGCAGCAGAACTGGACAGAGGACGAGAAGGACGATGAAGACTCGCCATCTCCAGCGTCCACTTCTGCGGGATCGTCTGAGGAGCAAGAGAGCGATGACGCACGAGCTCGGATACCAGGGAGCGGGTTGGCTCGTCGATCTTCTGCCGTGAGGATGAAGCGCCGAAGCTCTACCCGGAGCAAGACCCGCAGCAGGAGCTCGACAGTGGCCTCGCTCGCAGCGGCCACGCCACCACCCTTCAGGCGTGTAGTCAGGCAAGATTCCCAGAGCAGCGTTCGTACGGTCACAGCTGGGGAGCTTACTCCCGCTGGTACCCTCGGTCGTGCGGATGGCACTCTGCAGCGGGAGGATACGATACGTGACCTAGCTGGAGCGAGGGCGGCATCGGTGCGTGCGTCGTCTTCTTCGCTGCATCAGCGTGCGAGGTCGCAGGCCAGCAACTTCCTCTTCGATGTGGACAAGGGAGACGGCAGCATGGGTGTACAGACTCCCTTCAGTACCGCAAGGTCGCAAAGTGATCGGACAAGAGGCGCTATCCGGGAAGCAGAAGACCGACTGCGGGACTTGGCTTGGGGGATAATGCGAGAGCGTTTCGAACAATATGCTGACGAGGTTTGTGCGGACTAGCTGGTCGATGGACGTGTGACTGATTCGGCTTAACAGGGAGATCTCATTATGTGTGCCATGTTGGCGCTGGTGGTACCGCAGGAGCTAAAGATTACCAAGTCTCGCATCAGCCGCTTCGTAGAGGCGTATATCGGTTCGTAAACATGCTGCCCCCCGGTCCTTTTCACACTGATGGAATACGCAGAGGTTCTGAGTCGCCTGCGCCTGCATACATGTGCTGCGTACATTCGGAAGTTTGTACCTGTGGAAGACATCCGTGCGACGACATCGGTACGTGAGATGAGCACTCGGTGTGTTCTGATAATGATGTTCGTTGCTGACGACAACGCAGTTGCAAACGACCATATATACCGCGTGCGGGAAGTGTCGCAGACCACTAGTACTACCTGCTGGGCCCATGGTTCATGCAGGGAAGCCGTCCGGGAGCTTTAGTCTGTGCAAGGGGTGTCGCGCCAGCATCACGAAGTGCTCCATATGGTGAGACCTTGGTTCCTCGCTGAACAGTCGTCTCTGTGCTTATGGCCATCGTCTAGCCATCTCCCTGTCCGATCTCTGATGTTCCAGTGTCCCGTATGCTTGCATGGGGGTCATCAAGACTGCTATCGGGAGTATCACACACGTCGACCTCCGGACGAAATCACGCCCCCACCCGTGCCACTCTCGACGCGTCTGGGCCGAACACTCGATGTAAATCCGCCTCGGGGTCGCGCATTATCTCGCACGAACTCTAGTTATACGGGTGACGGCGAGTCCGATGACGGTGTGAGTGCCCAGGGAGACGGAGACGGCACGACGGGAAGTTATAATAGCGCAAAGGGAATATTGGTATCCTCAACGAGTATTGTCCTGGGGAGGTTGTGTGCTGCGGGATGCGGACACCATTGCTGGGCTGTCCATGACAGGTCATATGCTACGTAGTCTATAGTGTATCTTATATGGTGTATCATATTTGTACGAGTGCGGACACGATGTTGCGACACTCTATCGCTGTCACCAATGACTTAGAACGGCGCTGTGCGTTCATGAGACATGTGTAAATGCAGTAGAGGCGGATGGGTGCTTACATGGCGCAGTCGCTTCACCTTTCATGATGCGCTCTCGGAACTTCCGCATCTCTCTCGGAGACATGGTCGTAGAAATGATCCGAAGATTCTCGCCCGACTGTGCGTCCGGAACCTCAATGATGCGCGCCGGTCCAGGTGTCCTCTGAGTCTTTCCGTCTCCCCACATCTCATGTTCGTCATCGTCTTCCACATGAGCATCATCGGCATCGGCGGTGTCATCGACCGGTTGCAGAAAGCTGGTGAGGGCTTCGGCCAGCTGCGTCTCATCTGTGCGACCTTGCTTGCAAAGCATCTTGTGTTGCGGCCAGTCCTATGATGGCAATGGGGTGAGTCGGGGCCATATCTCCCACAGAGAGCTCGTAGTACTGTGGACGGACGCTCGTACCTTCCTCTGACATTCCTTGCTGCAGTAGCGGGGTTTGAGGGCGAGGGGACACTTCCCTGCACAGGCCTTCATTGCCGATTTGTGGACGCCCTGTATCTTGCAGTCCGGACCAGAACAGATGTACGGGCTTCCGGCCTGTACGCGTTCCTCGTCCTTGCGTTGTTCGGCTTCCATCTCCTGTTTCATCTTCTCGATGGCTCGCCAGAGAGGGCGATAGTTCCGTGCCCGCTCGACATCCACGCCAGCCTTTGCTGCGGCCTCCTTGAAACTCATACCCACGACAAGTGCCACAGGACTGGCCAGACCGAGGACGACACTGGCATTAGCATGCCGAACCGCAAGGATGAGGGACCCCAGGCGCCCTTCAAACCCTTCTGGGTCGTCCACGAGTCTTCCAAAGTAGTCGCGCTCGACGAGATACGTGTCTTCGAAATCCGCATCGGTCCCGCTGAACTCGATCCAGTAAGCGAGAGCCGCTCCGCTATGCGCCTTGGCACGGACATCGTTCGGAGCGGTGTCGCCCACGTAGCGGTCGAAGTCCGTGCGGAGCTCGTCCGTGAGAGGGTCGAACATGTACAGCGCGCCCTCGACGCTGAACGTGGAGACGCCGCAGGCGGTCAGGTATCTGCCAGTAAAAGTGGTCAGATCATGCACGACGACGTCGGCAGCGGTGAAGATCTAGATACAGCGGCGCGAGACCTTGCAGATTTACTCAGCTCGTCCGACGACCACTGGCCGGCATATTCGCAATCTCCACCCCGGCCACAGGAAACCGACATATCACACCTGAGACGACGACAATGCTCACCTGAAGCCCATCTCCAGGAAGGCGTCGGGCATCAACAGATCCTCGGCAAAGAACTCGATGTCATTTTCGTCCAGCTCATCGAGCATATCGGCGCACTCAGCGATATACTTTGGCCAATCCGGAGGGCTGTTGCGGTTGCAACCGCACATGGACGTGATTTTCGCATAGTAGTCAGCGTTCGGGTGTTTCGACAGCTGGTCGATAAGCTCATAAGGAACTATCTCGAAGTTTACTGTCGTGGAAGACATCTGCAAAAAGACAGCTCTTGACGCAATGAGGCAGGGGAAGCACACACTGCGCAGGGAGAACTTGATGGTAAGGAAGAAAAGACACGTCGACATCAGCGCTTGGAGGCCAGCGTACGGTCCCCGTTCGGGAAGGTGTATTACAATATTGTTCTACAAGCTGCGTCCATCCAGAGCTAGCGCCCTGGGCTGTCCCAGTCGTGAGTCAAGGACGCCGGAGATTTATTACGACGAGATACATGAGAGGGGGTCGCCAGTGCCACGGAGAACTCTAAAAGTACATGGTCAATTTGTAGAGTTGCGCGCGCAAAGATGTGTCCCGAGCTTGCGGTCCTGCCCTCCCAGGGTGAAACCCGGGAAGGTCAATCGTGGGTCGAGGTGGCTGAACATTGCCGACTCCCCCATCCTCGGTAGCCCCTTCGATGCTCAAGATGAGACTACCGAAATGGGTAGCAAAGTCCTCCTTATTTTCCTCGATCAGGGCCTGTTTTCCGATGCTGCCGGGCTTGCAAATGGCCTTGTGCGCCGGCCAGTCCTACGAAGTCTGGATATCAGTCCCATTCCAATCGCCAAAGGGCTGAGTCCCACCTTCTTCTGACACGCCTTCGAGCAATAGCACGGCTTCAAATCCGGTGGACATCTTCCTTTACATCGCCTCAGGGTACTCGGGGGAACGCCTTGGACGAGGCATCCTTCCGCCGCACAGTCGCTCAAGCTCATCGTCTTCCCCTGCTTGGCCCTGGATCTACGCTCCATCTCGATGATCTCGTCTTCCCTCGCCTTCACCACGCGCCACAGGGCAGAGAACTGACGCATGCGCCGAACGTCCTGGATGCCGGCCTGCTCTGCATATTGCTTGAAGGCGAATCCGATCTCGAGGACCACCTCGCTGACAAGTCCGAGAGCCGCGCTCACACTGGCGTGAATCGCAGCAAAGAACAAGGGTTGTATCTCAATGCGCCACTTTGGGTTGAACTCGCGTTTGAGCACGGCTCGGTGTCGGAATACCCGGTAGAACTCCTCTTCGTCATGAATGCTCCATTCCCTCCAGTAGGCCCAGGCCGAAGCCGAGTGCGCCTTCGCGAGCAAGTCGTTGGGAACCGTGTCGCCCACAAACCTGTCGCCCGCGACTACCCTGTCCGTGAGGGGGTCGAAGAGGTGCAAGGCCCCCTCAATGCTGTATGTGCACTCAATTGTACCGCCGATGAGCCTGTGTAAATGGGCCGAGGTAAGCGCAAGACGACGGAAAATAAACCATACTTATGTCGTACATGAGACCAAGTTCTAAGTAAGCTTCCCCATCCCCGTGTTCGGCGCGGTCTGCGAGAACCCTCGGATGTGCGATCTTCAGAAACTCCATGCATACTTCTCTGTACTCTTTGAGGTCTGGCTGCTCGTTGTATGGGAAACAAGTTGCCCTCTTGATCTCCGCGTATGGACACACGCAGTCCGGCACGAAATGTGCCCGATTGCATATGCAAAGGAATTTGACCTTGCGCGACAACTCGCCGGTGTGCTTGCCATGTTTTTCTGTTGATTTGAGCAGCATTGTGTCGCTCTCGTGCCAGTGCCGAGCAGAGGTGGATGGAGAAAGGCAAAGTGAGTCGTCGGCAAATTGATCTACTTTCAAAGTTACTTACTTGAACTAGTGTTGTGGCTGTGTACAACTAAGCATCAATATCACGCTCTCATACGTTGATCGCACCTTGACCGCATTGGTGGCCACGGCGAACCGTTACTTCCCTTTCTCACCGAGGATGCAGATACCCTCTTCCCAGATTGGTAAGGCTGGGAGATACTCGACAACCACCTCCAGTATTGACACGGATGTACTGAATTACTGTCAGCTGCCAGCGCGGATATCTCCGGGTCCACGGGCCTCAACCTCGAGTAGCGATCCCGCAGCAAGATCTTTCGTGTGGCGGCGCTTGGACAAATTCCCTCTCTCACGCCGACCACCATGAACAGGTGTGTCACCTTGGCCGCCGCTACACTACCGCCAGGAGCATCGATCACTAGCACGGTACCCGCACCCTCTATTGACTCCTCGGCGTCGGTATTCCCCACGGAGATCTATGAGGAGATCATAACCATCATCTCCGAGGATCCCGTCGATGGCCACTGCAGAGCAAACTTGTGTCGCTGCGCGCTCGTCTCCCGTCTGTGGCTCTTCTGGTCACAACGCTGTCTCTATCGAGTCCTCGACTTCACAGGCCAAGTAACGGACGAGTTTCAGCGGATGAAGGAACTGCTTCGTGCACTGCGAGATTTCCCTCATCTTGGCCTGCACGTTCACGTGTTCCGCTTCGGAGTAGCTCCACAACCCTCTCATCGCATCTACGACTCCGCTCGGGCAAATCTCATGCGCCTGTGGCCCATCATGGTCGCAGGAAGACTACCGAACCTCCGCGATCTCGGCTTCGCGGAGGCCGGGTTCCAACTCGCACATAACTTCAGCACCTCCTTCTTTGCGTCGCTGACGACGTTTCACGCCGTGACAACCCTGCGCCTCAACGTGATGGGGTTCTCTTATGTTCGCTTCATGCGTTTGCTATCTAGTCTGCCTTCACTAGGCAGCCTCGGTATGCACAAGCTTTCATGGAATGACTTGGAGCGGTCATTCCCGTGGGAGTCTGCAGCTCGCCGCCCAGACCTTCGAACGCTGCGGATTCTTGATAGGGTGGGCCTACTCTTTGGCTTTGATTGCCCGGTACGTCTGCCATTGTTATGCGATCGCACCCAAAGACTCACGGGTTCAAGTATACGGCGAGCTACGCGAGACGCTTTTGGCAAATCATTGGGTCGTTTCGAGAGACGATTGAATGCTTGTCCCTCGACGCTACCGCGTTCTATGAGCTGCATAAGTTCTCAACAGGTGACTTGCTCCAATTCTACATACCTCCAGACGCTGACCTCAGCGCCCGATTCAGGACTTCCTGGTGATTTCCCGGACATCAGCTTTCCCCGACTGTGCTCGTTAACTTTAGGCTACGACTACATGGTATCCGGGTATGGTCGTCACACAACGACGGCGGGCTTGCTCGACTTCCTTCACCGACTAGACATGCCCCACCTCCGAACCGTCAATCTGGTACTGCACATCGACCGGCGATGTCTGTCAAAATTGTTCAAGGCCCAGGGCTCGGAGTCATATGATGCCAGCTCGGATGTGCCCGTAGATCCATCCTCAGATCTCCAGACCTATGCGACTACTCTTCCATCTCTGCCCTCTCTTAACATCTTGTATCTGGTGTATGCACCTCCAAACACCACCCCTGAGGAGTTCGGCAGTGTTACGTCTGTATCGGATGGCGCCAAGAATAATCTCATATACCGGCATCTCGTCGCACAGGAACCGTGGAGGATCTGGACGTCATCTTCAGAGACGTTGTACCAGCGCGGTATTTTGACAGTACGGAGCACTGAGCTTGAATGTGCGTACAGCTTAGCGACTCTCATATATGTCGGGCTGGATTTAGGACCTCAGACTGACCCATCGTATTTCCGCTTACAGGGCAACACGAGTTCACGCCTCCTCGACTCTCTGTCACCCAATGGAAGCACCATATATCGACCCAGGTGCCGACCATCTCCTCGCTGCACCAAATCGAGTACGACGATGATCTCTCCGACCTTCTCCTGCAGCTGTGACATGGACATGCTGTCCTGTTACCCACTGCGAGCGGGAAACCTCCAATTTGTTTTCGGCATGTTGTGCTACGACCTCACCATACCCCGCTGTCTGTGCTCGTGCGTCGGTCTGTGCGTCGGTCTGAGTGGGTAGCATCGTCGCATGTCGACTTCCCCCTGATCTCGACCGAGTCGGTCTGTGGGGTCGAGCAGTTCGGTGCGCTAGTGCGTAGCACGTAGGCTAGCCCTGCGATACTATACCCGTGGCTTCCATTCGGCAGGCTGGAGGAGGTAAGAATGTAGCAATGTAGCCAACAAGGATTGATTGACACGGTTGTTCATCTGAATACAGGTCTTGACATATATATACATGACGAGCTGGGCAGTAATATCATGAAGTACCTAGGACCCTCTCGTGTAATCCACGGAGAGTAGTCAAGCCTTCAGCATCACCACTGCATTGTGGCGGGACCTCGTGGGCACTTATCGCCGCGCATGCCGTCTCGCGTCCGCCACAAGAACGCCCAGAATAGCCTGGAGCGATGGACTGATCGAGCCGAGCCTTCTGCTATTGTGGGCACATACCGACGAGCCGCGAGGTCGCTGTACTTGATCGACCAGATGCATACGACGCCAGACTTCACTAGTCGTGCGCGAGCACTCTGGTTGCTCGACGACGGATGAGCGGCGTACCATGATCAGCATTGAAACAGCTTCGGTATCAGCCTCTCGAAGTCAACGCCGTAGGAGTACGCCGGCATCGTGGGGATCCTGAGCGGAGACGGAACGGGGTCCTTGTCGGCATCGTGCCTGTACTCCCATAGAACGACATCCCAGTAGCCGGTGTCTCGAACCCCGTCGAGCTTCACTAGAACATACAGCAGCCACATGAGAGCGTGAAACGAAGTGTGCGGGAGGTACTCACGTCTCACGATCGCGAACTTGATGGTGAGGACACCGCGAGTGAACAGCCTTGAAGTGCGCTTCCACTGCTCGAACGCCGGATGGCACAGGAAGTGGTCCGAGAGCTGCTCCTTGACCGAGTCCTTGTCCCATTGCAGCAAAAAGTTGAGGTCGAAGATGACCAGGATATTCAGCGCCGTCAGGCAGGTGACCCGGCACGCGTAGATGTCGATGTTCCTGGCGACTCCGAAGAGAGTTACCGGGTCCCCGAGCTCATGCTTCGGGCGCACCTGCAGTGCGATGTTCAGGGTTTGCAACGAGGGTGCTTCCAGTCGGTCCAGGAAGGATAGGAATCCCTCTGGAGGAGATTCGGTCGGCTTGAACTTCCAGCAGTACCGCAGGGTAAGCGACCGGAGACCGTTGAAGTACAGGATAGGTGGCACGTTGGGAAGGTCTGGTAGGGAGTGAGCATGACGGGCTACGCGCACTGTGCGACGTACTGACCTTCAATAATGTTGGTAGTCTTGTAGAACGCGTCGATATCAAGGTGCAAGGTGCTGACCGTCGGCCCTAAGACGCTGAGGATGAGCAGCATATATGCACGGTACGTGAACTTGTAACGAGATACATATGTGAGCCTGGGAATGTGCGGAGTGGATGCTAGGAGAACATACCGGAGCGTATTCGGTGTCGGCTTTGGGGGTGTCAGTCATGCACAAGCTGGAGAGAGGGGGTATGTTCGGGCGGTAGCCCGGCCATTGGTGCACGCAGGACTCGCGCAAGTCCTGCCACGCGACCCCGTCCAGCTTGAGGTCGCTAACATGGGGAAGCGCCGCGAGGACTCTGTGGAAGTCCGTCCGGATGATGCGGGTCTGGATGAGCCTCAGCGAGGTCAGCGCCTTCATCGTCGTCAACGCGGCGAAGAACGACGGGTGGAGTTCCAGCCGCGTGCCTTCGCTGAGCAGTGTGAGCGCCGAGATGTTCGGCAGCTTCCATGCGAGGAAGATGGGGAGAAGTCGGAGGATGCCGCCCGGTACCCCCTCGACGCCGTCCGAGACGGTGAGCTCCCTGACGAGGGGACTGATATGGGGTGTGTTGCGAAGGGTGCGCCAGAGGTACCGCAGCCGTATGTAGGAAGTCGGATTGTACATCCGAAGATACACGGTGGAATAGAGGTGATGTTGGCATTGGGGAAGCCAGCCCCTGCAGACGAGCGCGCACCTGCTAAGGATGCCCACGATAGTCGTTCGGGACTCGTCGAGCTCCGGGACGGCGCTGATGATTTCATCATATATCTCATAGGGGAAAGTCATTGAGGCGACTTGGTGCAACGAGGTGGACATGCAGGGAGGTCTGGGGGGAGGAGGGTGTAACGCGGCGAGGGGGTTATGTCGGCCAAGGCGAGAGAGCCTTCGACTCGGAGGACCACCACTGCTCATAGTATATGTGCCTTTCTGTACGGTATTTTCCGAGTGGTACGGCAAAGTGCGTGATGTGGTGACATTTCTTGTATACCTGTGTACGTGCTCAGCGCATAACGTGGGAGGATAATGAACACGGAGTACGCACTCAATGTCCACGAGTGGGGTCTCGCACATCGCCTCGAGAGTCACTTTGCGTATGAAGATGCCACGTTTATGCTAATTCGGCCAGTATGCACTCAAGCCGGTGCAGGCAATCTGAGATATTCGTTCCTAGGGCGTAATATTATTATATTAGTGACTGCGCTGGGGGCGCGTTACTCGGACGGACGATGAAGCTTACCTGGAGCACGCTGGTATCAGAATACTCAACGTAAATGTTCGTCTATATCTGTACCAGGATAATCGCAAGATACACAGCTCCCGAAAGCCACGAGGGCGCGGCACCATAGTAACATACTTGATGGGTCGGTGGTTCCGAGGTCGAACGAGAGCTGGTATCAGGATTCAGTATTGGCTGTGCATCCATGCACATGGTGCACACTCATGGAGGAGTCTGGGCGTCTCCAGCCCAGTTTAATATGGAACCTTTGGAGAGAGTCTCAGCTACATGGTTGACCTGAGAGTCACGCCCACTGCACCGATTAAGTACAAGTACACAGGATTCTGCCGGAACATGCATCGCGTGAGCAAGCTGGTGTCTGCAGACTATATTGAACATTTAAGCTTACGGTAGACTTGCTGATGTGCGCAGCATATTCGTCCGCTTGTCGAGGACATCCTGGTACTTAGTACAGCCATGTCATCTGAGAGGTGAACCCGGTATTAGCGCTGGGCCGTTCACCCACGTACTTAAGTTTGACTTAAGTATACGGCAATTTCGTGGATCGATTCGGTTCACTTTCAGCTGCAATCCATCAACAACAGTACTTCCGCCTCTTGCTCTCCTCCTCCTCCTCCTTCTCCACGCGACCTCCACGACCCCATACGCCCTGGAATCCGGCGGCCCACCAAACGACGGGGACCTTGCTTGAGCTGTCATCGATGACAATATCTAGTTGGGACTTGGATCGCTGGAAGACGCATCACTCGGACTGAAGTCTGACACGTCGTGCAGACGGTGGGGCACGTACGGTTCATGCAAAACCCATCGATTAGTATGTGCAGAATGGGTCTTGCAGCAGGTATCTACGTCTATGGCGAGTGATCCCGTCTTCCAAACTCACAAACTGCACTGATACGCACCGACATGAGCAGGTGTTCAACGTTCCTGCCCTGCCCAGACGATGTCTTTTGCAGTCGTCTCTAACGTTGTACGATCTGGAGAAAGTAGCAATCAATTGGTCGAGTTCGCATTCGCACCTCCCGTCGGCAGGAGATGTTCGGTGGATGCTACACCTGTTCATTCAGAGCTCCAACTATACCGCACCGAAGTCGCACAGCACGTGTCGTACTCTCAATAACGAGGTAAGTGAACTGCCAATCCTGTCTTTGATCGTGAAGGCTACCCCAGGAGAATCTTCCCCAGCAGTCGAAGTAAACCTTATTCAGTGCGCATATATACCCTGCAGCATGGCCGTTGATTCCGATTGCCTCTCCCTCTTCCCACCACCATGCGCCGCGGCTTCCTGCTCTCCACTCCCCGCGAGCCGCGCAAGACCGCGAATCACACCGCTGTCGCCGAGCCAGCACCAGCAGCAGACACAAAAACTGCTGCAGCTCCGGAGCGCAAGTCTTCCCAGCCCGCCACCTCGCCGGTGAAGATTATGTTGATCCCAACAGCCAGGTATCGCCGTCCCCCTCCCCTCCCGCAGTACCTGTCCGGTTACCAGCCGTACGCAGTACGCCGTGCAGACGTTCCTAAGACCACGCAACCAGAGCTACAGACGATGTTCATCTCGTACAACAACATGCAGGAGGATCTGAGCGCGCTGTACCCCGGCTGGCCTTTGTCGTTCTCGAGCCCATCTCCCGCGATGCACCAGGTCACGCCCATCGGCGGTACAGGGCTCGGGCTCGTCGCTACGCGGGACATCGCAGCGGGCGAGACGATCGTGCGGGAGCGTCCGTACATAGTCCAGCCGGCGTACATCATGGGCTCAGGCGGCGCGGAGGACATCTATCGCACTCTCGAGGGGTTCGTGAGCCTCATGAAGCCCGAGAACAGGCGCGGGGTGTATGCGTTAAGGAACTCGAAGGGCAGTGCGCTGCCTACCGAGCTTGCAGGCATTGTGGACACGAACTCGCAGGAAGCGGGTCCGTTTCCGAATTACGCAGCCCAGTACACAGGTGTGGCAAGAGACATCTCACGCGCAAACCATAGGTGAGTCGCTCCTGCGTCGGCTTCCTCTTAACATCTGACCTGACATTACGCGACAGCTGCAATCCCAACGCGCACCCCGCCTTCGATACGCCGACCTTGACGTACTCGTTGCACGCTCTCCGGCCCATCCGTGCAGGCGAAGAGATCACGATCACTTACCTCGGTAATACGCTCTACCAGCACCACGAGCGGCAGCAGGAACTGCGGGAGCTCTATGGCTTCACATGTACGTGCAAGATCTGCTGTCTCACCGGGCCTGAGCGCCGGCAGAGCGACATGGCGCGTTTCGCCCTCCAGCTGCACGGCCAGAAGATCGCGGAGCACGACGCCCGGTTCGCAAAGTGGGTACTCGGCGGCGCGGAGCTGCTGCCGTTGGACACGCTGGAGCCGCACGACTTCGACATCTTTACGCTTGACACGACGTCGTGGTCGATCATGGAGAGCGAGGAGTACTGCGAGCCGTCCCTGTGGGAGCCTGTGCTCGCGCGGCTTGTGAAGGGCTGCTCGGTCTTGGAGGACGAGAAGGCGGTGCGGTTCTATGCTACGAAGGCTGCTGAGCTCAGGATGGCGTACACGGGCTCGGACGGCGGATGGCGCGCGGTCGCGGAGAACCCGCGGCAGACGGACTGGTGGGCGAAGCTGGGTGACAAGCGCAAGAAGTGACCATGACCTTGTGTCTGTGGCTGCTGGTCGCTTCTTGTCAGTCTCGTTCTCTTCCGTGTTGCTCATGGTCCTCTGAGTAGTATCGTTCAGGTACGATTGTATTCTATTCATCAGATCACCTGCTAGTGCGAGCTCTCGATTTCGGCGATCCGATTTACTTAGTATACCGCCTGATCTGCCAGCACGAAGATCTTCGACGGAAATCGAAGCAAACTCTATCTCTTCACTGATATACCCTGCAGGAGCTGCTCGTTGTCCCCGACGGCCTCTCTCTTCCTCCTCTCATCATGCGTCGCGGATTCCTTCTCTCGACGCCTCGCGAACCACGCAAGACGGCAGCGCCTGCTACAAGCGCAGAGCCGCGACCGTCGCCATCGAGCAAGCCATCGGAGCAGGAGAACAAATCGACGCCGCAGGTCCCACCGTCGACGACCGTTATCCCACTCCCAACACGGTATATCTTCCGCCCTCTCGATCCAGAGTACCCTTCCGACATCTGGCAACGCACGGTCGACGTCTCAGAGTTTTTTTTTTTCTTTTTTTTTTTTTCTTTTTTTTTTTTTGGTGGAGCGCAAATTATCCTAAACTGCATTAGTCCCCATTAGGGCTTGTCGTACAGTTTTGGTCGAAGATTTCCGACCGGACGCGCTAGGCAACTCGTCCGAGGGTTACGAACCCAGGACGTGATACAATAAATACCGCCTTCATATTCACCGCGAGGAAATGCTTTTATGCACAGAGTGTGGGACTCAAGCACGTCCGGTAAGTCAGGGTACTACTCGAGTCAGTACCCTTCCTTATCGTCCGCGCTTAATACCCACTAAAACCCCGCAATCCACAACCCACTTCAGAGGGAGTTCGTTTCCCTTTTCAATGACCGGCATCCATATCTTTTCCACTTCCTGTGGTCTCAGGGCTTTCTTCCCTTTCTTGCTGACAGCGGCCGTTCGTCTA
>ML211562.1:0-20093 GCA_004369055.1 Polyporus arcularius HHB13444
GGCCCATGGCACACCGACGAGGAGTCGTTACCCGGCGGCGCACCGACGGAGACCGACTGGCAGTGGTTAACCGGCGGCGCACTGACGGGGAGTCGTTAACCGGCCCATGGCACACCGACGGGGAGTCGTTAACCCGCCCGTGGCACACCGACGAGGAGTCGTTCACCGGCGGCGCACCGACGGGGAGTGTTTTGAACCGTACTGCTCTCTTCAATAGACCTTCCGACTGGCACCACACCACGGCCGCCCTCCTTCCTCCATCGGCACCTCTCTCACTACGTCCGAATACAGTCGCAGTCACTCTCGGGCGGTGTCATCTTGCGTGGTTGCTCAATCGCTCCGACTGTCATAAATCTTGGCCGCGATGCGTTGCGTTGCTTTGCAGGCCGTATCACAACAACAAATACTTGTACAGGCGACGCCACCCACGCCCCACCTCCCACACTTCCATTCCCACGCATCGTCCTCCACAGGGACGATCGTCCAGCCTCCAGATGACGGTGGTTCGTAAGGGGGGAGCTTCAAGCGGTTTCATACGACAACAGAGTGCCCCGGGGTCCGTGAACATGCGAGGCTGGGAGTGACATACCCATTTCGTCGCGGCGCACACGAGCCCACGACACTCTTCCCATGCCCTAGCCGCCATACGAATGTCTAACCCCCGTACTCTCCACCGAAGAATAGAGAGTATGTCTTCATCGTCCTCCTTCCAGTCCGCGAACAAGGCACGATGGCGGAAGAGTAGAGAGGGATACCCGGTGCCGAAGTATGTTGGATTGACGTACGACACTTCTGCGGAAGTTCCAGCGCATGCGATCCCCGCCAGTGCCTGCGACGTCAGCGCGCGGTGCAACTTGATAGTGCCCTCCTTCGTCTGCAGCACGGAGGTGTCGTTGAGGCCGTGATCCACCAGCCAGCGTTCGTTATCGTGGTTCCATTGGGAGTCAGGCCCGGATACCATCGTGGCTTGCTGGATGCGCACGAGGTGACGCCGGACCGCTCGATACGCAGCGACGGGGACGTACACATCGAGGTGCTGGGGACGGAAGGGCAAGTCACGGAGCATAAACCTCACGGCGACCTGGCCCCCGACGAATGCCTCGCTCTCGACCAGGACCGTCAGGAATATGTCGGGATCACGTAGGAACCGGCCACATAGAGCCTGTAGTGTCGCTCGCAGGACCGCCGCAACCACGGCGAGGGTGTGGCGTGAACATGCTCGAAGAGCGAGAAGACTGGGAAGATCGACCATGCCCAGCACGACCGCGTATTGGTCGCAAGTGAGCAAGTTGAACGCAAGGGACGACATGACGACTGGAAGCGACAAGGTGGCCATTTAGCGGGCTGGCGTGCTTGTGAATGATTGTAAGGAATAGACGTACAATGGGCAGGAGGATCGCGGTGAACGCTGAGGCGTGCGTGGGGTGTGAGAGTAAGGTTCACGGAGAGGTGTGTCGACATCTTTATCACCCCTTTTGCGACGTTGCTAATTGTACCGATACATATGTATGTACTACGAGTACACTCTGTGACAATGAAACTCCTTCCGACTCCTGCGCCGTTCTCACCGCGGAATTTGGCTATTACAGCTCATCCCTTGAATCTCCCGGTTCTTAGTATTGAGTACTGCACTGCCTGCGACGACGATCGTCTGTGTAACCCTCGAGTCGTCCTTTCATTTCGAAATCTATCCTATACTCCATCAAGCCAGCTCCTTGGACAGGTCCGCGACGACGCCTCTATCTCTTCCAACCCGCTGTGACATCCCGGACCGCAAGTATACCCTCCGCGCCACCAGTACACTGTCCACGCCGACTCCAGTGCGATCTGCTCGCGCGGCGTTCGCTCACGCAACGGGGACACGGGCCCAGATGCGCAGAAACGATCGCCGAAATACCGCGGAGCCACAGCGCACCCCTCCGAATTCGTACCCTGACATCCCTCAGAAGGGCTCCACGGCAGCCACTTCGACGACAAGTTCCATCCCGCCCGCACCCAGCTCGTGGCAGCCCCCTCCAGATCCTCATGGACTTCATTCCCTCGACCCAAGGACACCATGGTGAGCAAACCGCGGGACGTAGATGTGAGCACCGGGTATGCAGAGGAGAAGTCGAAGGCCCCAACGTAGTTGAAGAGGCCCGAATGCAGGTCGGATGTGAGGGGGAGAAGGGGGGACCTGGATCGGCTCCGGACAATGAACACACACCACATCTTCTTCTTCAGCACCGTGACACCGTCATGCCCTACACTCCACTTTCGATCCGCGACTACAGGCACGCCTGCGGCAGAGTCGTGCCCAATGGCCGAGATGTTCGCCCAGCCCTCGAGGCGCGCTTCGTATTCCCGCCTTGTTGCGGAAGCGAGGTCTTCGTCCAAGTCGTTGAAGTTGGGAGGACGAGGAGTGATGTCGGCGAAATGCTCGCGGTCGAGGAGGTAGGTGACCAGCGCGTCAGCAGTGCTTTCGGGAACAAACAGCTCCAGGCATGGCGGACAAGGGTGGGAGGGAAAGAGGATGTGCAGGGCGGCGAGGCCACCGATCACGGCGCCGGAGGCTTGAACTTGCTCGGAGAAGTCATCGTACTGGGCAACGTGAGGCGTGATAAGCCTGTAAACACGTCGGTGCACCGTGGCGGCTACATAGCCATCCCAAGTGGAACAGGTGCGACGGGAGAGGGCGAGATCGACCGCGTCGAAATACTCCAGGATGAGAGGAGACAACTCGGAAGGTAGGCCAGGTATTAGTGTACGCGCGGGGTGCGATACGCGATTCATGGTGGTGGAGGCACAGAGCGACGTACTGCGCCCGAGCCCATATGTAAGTGACCATTACAGACAAAGCAAAACAAACCCATACATCGTCAACGGGCTTCGGTGCGGGGTCCGGCGTATTGCATTATGACACATAACCGGGACTGATGGCACGAATGGTCCGGCGTATTGCATTATGACACATAACCGGGACTGATGGCACGAATGGCAGGTCGGCTAATTGGGCAGTTCGGCCGTGGCCTGTTGAAGCTGAGTCGCGAGTGGAAGCTGGAAGCTTGCCCCCTCATAGGTTAGCCGGGCCCGGTCGAAGTTCAGCGTCTACCTGTCGAAGGTGACCCCGAATGTCGAAGGTTAGCGGGTACCCGTCGACCCTCAGCCGGTCCCCGTTGAACGTTAGCGGGTTGCGCTCGAAGGGCAGCGTCTACCCCTCGAAGGTCACCCGAAGGTTACCCGGTCCCCGTTGAACGCTAGCCGGGCCTTCGCGAAGGTCAGCGTGTCCTCTTCGAACGTCAGACTCTTGCGCTTCTAAGAGGGACGAGAAACTTACTGTGTGAGTTCAACATACCAGTCACACTACTGGGAGGCTCGCAGTGAGACGGAGACGATCCATAAGTCCATACGACCACATTGTGACATAGCAAACACGTATCCTGCCTAGTCGATTTCAATGGGAGCCTGAGCGACGAGATAGATCTTCGCCAGCTCGAACTCGAGGCCGTGCGGTAGTGACCGCATTGTAGCCTCCACTAGCACGACATCCCCAACCATTACACACGTGAACGGCATCCTCGTCGACGCACTGGCAGACCGGATGCCCTTCGTCGCCTTGTACACGTCAACAAAACTCTGTATCCCCGTGAGTCTTGAACCGCACATGGACAAGATGACCGCTCACCGCGCAACGATGTCTCATGCGCTTGAACGTCTCGAAATACGGCGGTGCTTCCCCTGAATTGGCCAATAGTCGTCAGCAAGCCCACCCTAAGAAGGACATGAAGGTACGTACGGTAAGGTTCGCACAGCGCGTAGATGTTCGCCAGTGCGTCCTTGTCTACTGGACGAGCGAGGTCGATCGCGAAGGCGAATTCGGGGCAGCGATGGACATCGGCGTGAAAACCGGTAGAACACACTGTCCCGACAGATCGAATCTTCGCCGGTTGACCATCGAAGCCGAGAGTGAAGTCGGGGAGCCATTCACATTCCTCTAAACGCAGTTGAGACAACGCAAATATCCCTTCTTCAGGATC
This sequence comes from Polyporus arcularius HHB13444, assembly GCA_004369055.1. Lineage (NCBI taxonomy): Eukaryota > Fungi > Basidiomycota > Agaricomycetes > Polyporales > Polyporaceae > Polyporus > Polyporus arcularius. The sequence goes on from ML211562.1 coordinate 4,017, forward strand.
ACGCTGCTTGACATATCGCCGAATGCTCCTGTCACGGATGGCATGAGAGACGAACGGAGTGGCCACAATGGAAGGAAGAGGGACTACTACGAGAAACGAGAAAGGACCGCAAGTTGAGTGCTTACCGGAGAGCCCGATCATTCACCCAGACGTCCAACAGAATAGCCTCGTCGTCGGCAGGAGCCACGGGAACGTCGCCATCCATGACTGGGAGGAGCAGCTCGTCATCTTCAACTACGACTATAGGAGGGTCGTCGTCCACTAAGATCGCATCGTCGTCGTCTACCACCGCGATGGCGCCGTCTCCGACCACAGTGACACCACCGTCATCATCCGAGAGGTCGCTCATCGCAGTGCAAGGGAGGGAGATGGAGGGAGAGCAGAGTAAATGCCAGGTGATGGTGGTCTGTGCGCAAGGTACGTCGGAGGGGGTGCTAAGGCCGCCCGAGCTGTTATAGTATCTGTGGTCGCATATAAGTGAACTATCGCCCCGCTCTGTCGGATCGCCATGGGTTACCCACCTGAGCGAACTACTCGGCCATGCGCGGTACCTGTAACCAACATGTCGTCCTGTTCGCTCGATATCTAACAGGCAGCTGGAGTACTCTGGGTGGCGATATACGTTGCGCGATGTCGCAGACTGAGAGTACGTACTAACCGTCGCGGAGAAGCCTTAGAGAAGCCTGAAAGTAGCAAACGAAGCGCCAGAAAGAACGGAGATTGCCGCCATTGGTGGCCAGATCGCGTGCGCCTACCTTAGCGGGGCCCCGCCGAACCACAGGGGAGGCCTGTATTAGAGCCCCGCCGAACCCGCTATGCCTGGGACTGTACTGAGACCATTGATAAATATATCACAGCGCGCAAAGTATCGTTGAGGATGACGTATGCTACACAAGAACGCGCAAAAGCAAGTACGACATACTTAAGTATGTAGACTACAGTGACCCGTCCCCACCCTGCCGAGGCAACCGCAATTCCTCGAGAGGGACCATGCGTGGACGGCAGCCCCGCTTCTCCAGGACCGCCACGCGCTGTTCGTTGTGGATGAGAATCATCTCGTCCAAGAAGAAGTTGTAGTGGGTCTCCGACATCTCTCGCACGACCGGCATGAACTTGCCGAACCACACGTTTCCCTGTTCCGCGGCGGACGAGTTGAACAGCCACCCCAGGATCGCAGAGTACAGCTCTGCGAAGTTGGCGGGATTGCAGTTCATCACGCAAAAACCGTCACTATCCTTGTGCTTGCGGAGTGCATGGAAGACGTCGACAGGTAACCCCACATCGTCCAAGCGGTGATCGCCGAAGTGAAGGAGGTGACGGAGGAGGTTGCAGTTGTTGTCGAAGAAGATGTACGATGGCATGGCGCGTGGAAGATGGTCGGGGAATGTTGCTAAGATGAATGTCTATGCCACCGTTCAGAATGAGTACCCAGTGCGCGTACTACAAGAAAGCGCAACATACCAGGGCGTTGTGCATGCCTTCGGACTCGTAGAAGGTAGCCCGAGATATGACGACCCCGCAAGGACGGAACATAAGCTGTTCATTGTGAGTCCAACGACGACCTAGAGAACCCTTGATGGGCATAGTCGTCTTCTTGGCCTTCCCTTTCCCGCGCGCCGCAGACTCGGTGGGCTGGTTGCTGGCAGGACGGCCATTTGTCGCCGCGGCCACGCGGGAAGGTACAACCTCGTCATCTAGGACGTCCTCTACATCGAGGACCTCCTCCCCAGTCTCGCGCGCGGTGTCATCAGAGAGGCCGCGCAGTGCTGACGCGGCGAGGCGAGTGTCGATGCGTTTCTTGAGACGGAAGAAGGCCTTGCCTTCCTCACGCTTGTCCTCCTCGTACTGGCGGTGTTCCGGTGTTCGACATGTTCGCATGTTGTCCTCCGAGGACAGATTACATCCAGTGACGGCGCAAATGCTGTTCAAACGTTGATGCTGAGGACAGAAGCGATCCCTGGGAGACCGTAGGCTGTTGGTGCAGAGGGTGTCGTTGCACCGGGGATGACCAACGGTGACACCGTCCATGACGCATGCCGAGAGTCGTTCTGAAAGCCCGAGCCGCGTCAATAAAGAAAGAGCACGATGACAATGGTAGAACACATACCCCAAGTCGATCCAGGTTTGTTAGGATCGGGAGGGTACCACTTCTCGCATTCATCGCATGCGTGAGCCCACATAGGTTGGCCAACGCCGGCCATGCGTAGGTTTCGAGCCTTGAGGGCCGCGAGAAGACGATCAGCGTGCAGACCGTGATGAGGAAGGTGCAGGACATCGGATCGTCGCCGACAATCTAGCAAGAGCGCGTGGAGATAGAAGGCGTGCCAGACGGTTTCGGCACTGAGAGGTCGGGCATCCAGGATGTCTGAGAGACCCATGTTGTATATACGCGCGACGACATCGCCAGACGCACTACAAGAATTGAGACGTTATCGATCTAACCGGAGAAGAACGAAACGTACTGAGATATGCACATTTGATTGCGGAAGAGGTCGATCAGCTTGCATTCCACAAAGGAATACTCGCTGGCCTCGACGTAAGGCGGCATGGCATCCGGGTAGTATTGCCGTACGGCGTCAGGAGCACTGGCATTTCGGACGAAGTAGTCGGGGCGGTACGTCGTGTGGCAGCCTACATAGCGGAGACGTAATGAGAATGTATATGTATTAGTGACAGCGTCCAATTGGATCAACATACCCCTGCAGTACAACGAGAAGACCTGTACGGGTAGAGTGCCACGCTGCCGAGTATACAATGTCGCCATGTAATGCTTCTTGTGACCCCCGAGGGGCTTGCCACGTTCTGGACACTCGGGTTGGAAGCATGCCCTCACAGGAGGGGTAATCACCTCGGCGCCTGATAATAGTGGTTAGCACTACGCGGCTGACAGTGAGTGCGCACACTGACCTAGCTTGTAATGAGGAGCCCGATCGGACAGCCCGTGGTCTACACTGGATGCAGGGGCCGCAAACTGAGGTTCAGCCAGGAGCATCGCTCCCAATGCCGACCACAGGTCATTCACATGCTTCGGAGTGAGGCCGACCTCCTGGACGAGCAAGTCACGGATGTGATGAGGGAGGGGCGGAACGGTCGCTGTACTCGTTCGCGGCGAAGACAGCTCGATGATAGGAATATAGCGAGTCATCACCTCGACAAAGATGGTTAGCTGAACGGTTGACAGCTCCTGCATAAGATCGGGAAACTGCCCGAGGCACATCGCGAGCTGGAATACAGTTGGCATGATGGGAGAAGAATATGAAGCTGCCGCGGTTACTGATACTGACGTCGCTGGCACCGTGGTGTCGAGAACCTTTTATGGTCGAGTGATTGAGGGCAGGACGCAGTAAGGACCTTAGGACCTCTTTGTACCACACATGTCGTTCTCAAGTACTGCGGGGCCCTTCACAAGGACTGCGGTATGAGCCGTCGCACATGGGCCGTCGGAGAGACTCGGTACCCGTTGAACCGACGGGCACCGCTGGGAGAACTCCCACCTGTTGGTCCGACAACCACTGGTGGTGTGACACCCACAGGTTGAACCGACGGTGACCGCTGGCCCAACACTCACCTGTGCAATCGACCTCGGTAGAACACCCACCCGCGGAATGGACACCGGCGGCGGGTGCAGCACCGACCGTCGGAATGGCTCTTTGGACGTCCTTCCCTCACTACCGCTCAAATACACGGCGGGTGCTACGTCCTCGATGGCACATTCTCCAAGAGCGAATAGACCTTGTATGCGTACATGATACCCCGGCGCGTCAGTGAATGTGTTGAGTGCGTGGAGGCGCTGAGGAAGCTCACGAGTATTCATTGCCTTGTCGTCATCTGAGGACAATGGCACAACGGTGCGCGGGGAAGATGGCGGCATGATGGGGCGGGGGTGCCTATCATCATGCATTATGCACTGCGTGTGTGCTGCAAGCCTACAGACGCGCCCACCACATTACTAGCGCCAGTCCGTGGATTCCGCCGGACTCCGCCGGACGATGCACCACAACGCAGGTGTTCTCCATCTGCGTGGCTCACTGCTCCCACGCTGGCGACAATTGTGCTTGGTGCGTGCCCTTGGCTCCTACTTCCCTCTCACCATCCATGCATGCCGACATATCCCTCTACGCCTCCCGTCGGTATATCTATCGTCATATATTCTTCTGTTGACATCTTACGACATCGCCACTCTATGCTCATATCCTTTGATGCCCCTCTCTCCTCTGGACTCCTCTTCGCCGTTGCTTCGTCGACCATTGACCAACATGTTCACCTTCGGCCTAAGTGATTGGGACAGAGGGATAGATGGAGTCGAGGATTAGGCCTTAGGCATGAGCGCGAGTACACAGGTACGTGACCCACCCCATGTTCTCCTATCCCCGTGTTCCGAAGACTCCGGGGTGATGGGCAGCGAGCACCGCTGCACGCGTACCGCTGCCGCCACCGACTCTGTTCTTTACCATTCCACACTCCGACGCCTAGCCGCCATCCGCTCACCGTCCTCGATGTTCCACAACATGCAGCGACGCCTGGAGGAGCCGTACGAAAGGGCCACAATACCGTCAACGTCGAGCTGATCATGCAGCGCCGCACTTGACGTCGGCCCGGGCGACGCACGACCCAGCGCACCTCACCCGCAGTCCCAACGACGATGTCGCCAACACACACAACCCATGCGTCGCATTGCGAGCACAGTACAATCGGGTCGCGACCGGCGCTCACTGCGTCATCCCGACCTTGCCTCGCCTCCGCTCCTCCTCCCGTCTCCCTTTGTCTACCCCCTCAAAACATATTTTCGCACCTCCGCTGCGCCTCCAGGACTACTATGATACATGATACCTACTGCCTACGTAGCATACGGTTGACACACAATTCGTTCCATGCCCAAGACGCGCCCTCGTGATCGCGTCTCACCGATTAGCGCTCTTCCCGTACTTACTTCTATCCAGGTTCATCCGAGTGACTTCGAGTCCGAGAAGCTGTCCGACCGTGCTCCATAGTCGTGCGTGGCGCATCGATGATGGCGCGTAGTCGTGCGTGAAGTAGCTTAGGTGTGCGTGAAGTGACTTGGGTGTGCGTCAATCAACTTGAGTGTGCGTCAAGTAACTTGAGCATGCGTGTGCGTGCGTGAGGGAACGTAAGATGTTGTAGCATGCATACGCGTGCGTGGATGAACAGTGAGAGCTGCTAGTGACCCTTTCGGGTCATCAGCTATATCGCAACTTCAGGTGTTTTATCCGAGGTCTATTACGCCGTCGGCTCGCGGCGGTTGCTCGGGATGCCATTTGGGTGTAGTTACATACAGTCTACTTTTTGAACCTCTTTGATCTCCGGAACTTGGCATCTATGTTTGTGTCCTTGCCCGCGAGGTCATCGTTTTGTACGTCTCTTGTCTCTTCATCGTCCCCTGGGGCTCCATCAACAGCACTCCATGTGGTAGCATCCTGTTCAAGGTTCCGCTTCCGTTTGACTGGGCGGGGAGCTCGCGGGGACGTCGTCGAGCTGGTGAGACCTGGGTGCTGAGACTTAGGCCAGATGTATGGCACTCCATCTTCAGTATGGACGTAGGCCTGCGGAAAATCAGTAAGGCAGTCGAGCGACTTGACGTGCTTGTAGCGTGTTCGTTCCTTCATGAGTGCCACTCTCCAGCTGGTGCCTTGGTGTCGCTCCCAATCGTCCATGTCGCTCTGTAAAGTCGCCGCAAATGCCTCCTCTGGAATGGTCAACCTCCGTATGATTCGGGTGCCTGTGGTCGGAGTGTCATCGAACGGATTGGTTGGAGGTCGTGGGCGGGCTTTCAGAAGAGCGTATATGTGTAGATCATCGCATGGAGGCCGTTCAAGGTAGAAGCGGAGTATGGCGATACTGAAAAGCGCAGTGCCGAGACCAGTTGCCAACGAGGTAGGGTCAAGGAAAAGGGAACAGTCGCCGCTCTTCTGCAGCTCTAGGAGGGAGTGGCTCAGCTTCTCGACATAGTGATCAATGAGAGACTCGTCGCCTGGGAGGAGGTGAATGCCCAGGTTCAACCGGAAGTCGTTCGCTCGCTCGGCCTGATTTCCGCTTGATCCTACTGCGGCCTTGTAGTCGTCCATGATGGGGAACGGGTCTCGTCCTGCAAGGACCTTAGTGACTGCCGGGAGGGCATCTTCGAGGACGGCAATGACGGCCGGGTTCTGATATCCATAGAGGCTGGCTGCATCCATGCAGAGACGGGTCGGCCACTTTAATACACCAATCTGAGCAAGAACATTGTCAGTAAACTCGGGTCGCAGATCTAGCACTGAAGACGGTTACTTCGTGGGACTTGATCTCGTCGTAGTTAAATTCATCGCGCTTCTTTGCAATGATGGCGGCGCAACGATGTGCGGGAAAGAGAGCAACGGGTTTGACCCCACGGGCAGGGAACGCATTACCGTAGTACCATTCGACCTTCACATGGGGACCTGGTTGGGTACCGGTCTGGTCCATATACTCGACTTCCAGCAATTTGGCAGGATAGAACTTGCTTGACGGAGTATCCTTCGGCGTGAGAGGTAGGAGGATCCACTCTCCTAGACTACACAGCGGTTAGCGCGACAGCCGTGCTTTTGAAGGGTACATTGGTGACTCACAACGCATCATCCCAGAGTGGAGCTTTAGAGCACTGTGGACATTTCCACGTCACTTCCGCACTTGCAAGATTGTCAGGAAGGTCGTCAAACTGGCTCGTAACGCATGGCATGTGTGACCACTTGTTGCAGCGGTCGCACTGCACACTTTCGAGATCTGCGTCTGCATCTTGAGCAGGGCGGGATGCACCGCAACCTGCACAGTCAAAGATGCTAATCTCGCTCACGGCTTTCGAAGCGTATGACGAGGCTGACGTGGGGGATCCGTATGGAAGACAGTGTGCCAGGCCGCGGGTGGGCCTTTCAATCTTAAAGCTGTCCAAGTCGGAGTCAGAGGAAGAGTCGGAGTCGAAGGGGTCTCTGGCTCCTCTCGCGGCATCGAGAGGTTTGCGCAGAGGATGATCGTCTCCCAGAGGCTTGAACCGTGAGATCTCAACTCCGAGTCCTGATGACACGCATCCAGTATGCCGTGAGCCTGAGTGCGAGTGCGTGATGTTTGGCTGACAACTTACCACGGGTTTGTGAGTCTCTATCCGAGGCCTCCGAGTCCGAAACTATGTGGATGCCAATGTTAGGTTTGTCAAACGCATTTAGGCGGTGCTCTAGGGATTCAAATGTGAACCGGGTCCTCTGGGAATTGCTCAGCATGCAGCACAGATCAAACTCGAAGCAGCAAACTGTCAACTGACATCGATGATTGATGTACGGTGGTACACCGCCATAACTACCGCGCGGGTGCTGACTTCGGCGAGTAGGTCACGTCCGACGTCCGAAAGCCGCCCACCACGGGCCATTGAATCGTAGTCGTAGGTCCGCCCGTCCATCACAATCTGTGTAGTGAAATGTCGGCGTGCGGGGTGGAAAAGGACACGTCCGACCAAAGTATAAGACACTTGACCCGGAGATGCAATGTCTGACTCGTTGCCGGTGTACTCATCATCTGCACATGCGGGACATTGATCAGTGTGCACTGATGCTCAACCGATGCAAATAATGTACTCACCGGCAGGCTCGGCAGGTAGGCTCCAGTTCAGTGGAAATCGTAGTGCTGTCTTCGCATCGAAGGCTTCGGCTGACGCGCCACGAGTGCTCGGAATCACTTGCAGGACTTGAGGCCAAATGGTATGGACGGTGCCATTATCGAGTGTGTTGGAGCACTCTGGATTGCTGCAGTGCACCACATCTGTATGCATGAATGTTCCCTGGAGCCAGTCCGTGCCCCCGGGCCGTGTAGGAATGAAATGCGAGAAGTAGTCTTGAATGCTGATCGTGTCTCTCCCCGTGACTGATCGGGTGAGCTCAGTGTCCAGTTCGGTGATGTGGTATTGAAGGACCTTGGGGCCAGATGTTCCGGATGTCGTCTGCCCGCAAGAGCACGTGAAAACATTCTGGTGCTGCAATGCAAAGAAAGCCTTGGCCCGTGTGTTATCGCACTCCTAAGTATAAGTACACGAATGCTAACGTTAGCAGATCTGGGTATTATTGAAGTTGTTATGGACACATTACCTCGAAAACACGATGCACCCATTCAATGGCACATCCAAGGTCGCCCTTTGATATCTTCCATTTTTTTCTGACAGTATCTTTGACTGCTGACTGCGTAGTCTTGAAGTCGGCTTTCGGAGTGATGTCCTTGGAACGGGCAAGGATCCACCGCAGACGGCTGTTATAGTGGTGGAAGACCTTGCACAACAGAAACCGGGACCCCTTAAGTTCTGTCCGAAGAATGTCGTCCACAAGCTGGCCACGAAGATCTGGAGTCCATCGGGCAAAAGCACGGAAGAGGACCTCCAGAGATGCATCAACGAAGCACGAGTTATCCTCCCATTGATATGACTGCAACGAGCGCTGCCACACCGCCTCAGGCGACGAAGGGAATGCTCCGTCTATTGCCTGAAACTGCTCAGGGACAATGTACGCTCCGCTGGACTTACGCTGGACTGGTACATTGGGAGGAGGTGCAGGGGTAGTATTTTGAAGCTGAGAGCCTTCCTGTCGATCGCGACTCCGAGGTGTCGGTGCATGCTTTTGGAGCTGGTCACCTGGTGGTACATGCGAGTCCTGCAGCGCTTCATATGTATCCGGGGCGCGTCCATCGTTCGCATTGAATTTCTTTGCCCCCGGGAGCCTGGACGAGCGTGCTCGAGGGGGAGGTGGGACCCAATGTCCATCTAAGTATCAGCGAAGTCAGTACTCTGATGGTCGCATCATGTCGTGCTAAGTAAAAGTAAGTATTGCCCGACACACCTTGCGCTGCAACATACTGCTTCTCGAGCTGCTGAGTATGCCGGAACGTAGCCTCTATGCCAGGAATCAGGTCATAGCTGGTACCCGTGGCGTGATGCAGGAGTGAGTGCTGAGTCTCGACGGGGTTGGAGGTCTTTGGAATGTCGTGCTGCCGGAAATCTTCTAAAGCGTTCTCCGAGTCCTGAACACGGCAGGCCGGAAAGATCATTGCAGCGATCTTTGGCTGGTGCCACCAGTCCAGCCACCCATGGAGCACCGGCGGAAAGGTGCTTCGTAGCATATCCACGCTGCTTTTGTACTCCTCGAGTGTGGTTGTGGGCGCAAGAAGGGTTTGAAGAGTCGCTTCGAAGGTGTCGAGGAGGTGCGGTGGGATGATAGCTTGATTCTTCTTCAGACGCATCGCCGATCGTTGATAGTGCGTGTGACATCCCTGTTGGTACAAGGATGCCTCGTCCAGCCGAACGGTACGTTCAGCGGTCTGGCCAGGACCCGAGAAGTCAGACCATCCTTTGTTACGACCCGTCATGGCATCTGCGAACTCTTCAGCATGGGCGAGTCGCTGCGCTCGCGAGAAGTCCATGATCTATCACAAACAGTGAGTATGAGCGACTTGGAGTGTCACAGCTACGCCGCAATAACCACTCACTGCTGTGAGATACTTCGCTTGGAATGCTGACCCAGCACTGCGCACAATCGCCTGATTGAGCCGTCGAAAATGCGGGCGATGGTGCTCTGTATCGAGCCCGTCGATCCAACTGTACAGAACTGGGAGCCACATGTTTACAGTGGTGCTGAACGCACACGTGGCCAAGAGCGTCCCTTGACGGAAGAACGACTGATCGCCGTCGGTCACAAAGCCATGGCGGCCTGCGTCCGGGCCCGAGGTGTCCTGTGTGATCCAGTCTGCGACGCTCTCCTCGATTACCTTCTCCATGAAAGGCGTCTGCATGACGAAGTACGTGGGACCGCTGAAACTGGACTCAACAACGAAACGTGTCCCGAGCTTCGCATTGAGTGCGCCCAGATCGTGCAGTAGAGTGAGCCCGCCTTTTGACGAAGGCGCAGCCTGGATCCCGAGTCGATTCAGGCTCTTGCCGACTGCGTAGCGCGCCGCACGCGGGTTCGAGAGGCTCGGATTTATATCCACAAGCGGCATGGAACCGGGGAGTCCGCTACCCGTCCGTAGCTGATGGGCAGACGCATCAGGCCGTCGTTTGACCTGTTCGTCTACGGCAGCCTCCTCCGCCAGCGAAACGCGCCCTCCTGGGGGCCGAGGATGCCGATGATTGCCAACCTGCTCCCACACTTCGACCGCTGTGCCGTTCCGTTCGACCTTGTAGTGATATGCCACTGCGTCGCATTGGACAGCCTCAAGGGACTCGTCCGCACGACACTTACGGTTCGGACAAGTGCCCGATAGCTGCTCATCACGAGCAGGCTTGTTTGTCTTCGGCCGGAGAAGGAATCGACATCTTGTACATCTCAGAACGCCTAGGCAGAGTCGGGCCTCAGCCAGCTGACCGTTGTGGGTTGTACGGCCGCGTGAACACCACGCCCATTTCGTCTGGTTCCACGACTGGTCGCTGGGGCCCTGACGCTCCCGGATAACTGCCCCATTCGGCCAATTCTGAGCCTCGGCATCTACACGCGATCGGTCAGCACTGGCATTGCCACAAGAGCATCGCACTTACCGGCCTCGACTTTAGGTTGTGTGATGCGAGCCCCAACAGCTACCTGAGGGGCGCCAAGCGAGCCGGGGCGGGGCGGGATCAAGTCGGCATCAGAGAGGGGTTGTACTGCCGCTGCAAGTGGAGCGGTTAGGGGTGTTCCCGGGTTGGGCATGGTTGCAGGTATGGCGCTAACATCTTGAGTCGGGTTTGGCTGATTTCTGATTTGTATCGGGGCTATAGTTCGTGTGAGATACAGGCGACAAAGGCGCAGGTGATTGAGCATTTACCGTGTCCTTCCGGCTGAATGGAGAGAGTGCCGTCGGGCTGCAGGGTGATCTGGAGGCCTCCGCTCGAAGTCCGGGCTTTGTGTGCATCATTTGCGGGTTCACGGGGCCCAAAAGGCAGCCGAAGTAGGCCGTATAGTCTCTCCAGCATGGGTGATGAGCAGAGAGAATTACCGTCGGAATTTTGACGAGTTTTTGCACGCGCGTCAAATCGCAATGATTAACCTCGATCGCTGAATACAAGAAAGGAAATTGCCGACGGGGACGGTTACAACTTTGTACAAGCTGGACGTACAAAATCAGCGACCGATCTTGCTGGCACGAAAGCATATGATACTTACAGAATGTATGAATAGCTATGTGTCAGCTCTCCGGGGCTAATACTCCATCAAAGGTGAACAGTGAAACTGGTACTGTGCGCGCGTTACGATGATCAGCACGCCCTACTATGGTCGGCGGTCTCCACGCATGTCCGCCCCCTCGTATCCGCCGCATACTCACCTGTGAACACGCACGCGCACGCGCATATACGCATGCGCACGCGCATATACGCACGCGCACGCAAGCCCATGGATGGCTGCAGATTCCGACGGCTCCGCGCATGTTTGAGGATCCCGACTTGCCATACCGTCGTCCAGCAGTCGCGACGGTCTTCAAGAGTCAAAGGCCGTGACGCAGATGGTCCTAGGTCGTGTCCAGAGATGAAAGCAGGGTGACGCACGGACACGCGAACTCACGCATGCGGGCGGCAATATCGCTTACTCAGCCAAGAAGTTACTTCAAGTCAAGTTCAGTTAGATTTGTAAGGGACAAGTTAGTGCGTCAAGCGAAATTGTGAACCGTCGTTTGGTACATATCTGTCATGTACAGTGGTGAGTCGTCCGCTCCGGAGTTGGGCGGCCTTTGCCAGATGGTACTCGACGCATCAGCGGCGCGTTTACGATCATGAAGACCTTGACTTCGAGCGCAGTGTGGTTTGGAAGAAATCGATGTATGCAGTCGTAGGAAGAGTGCGGTTGAAGCTAGGTTGAAGCGCCCACGGTCCTTGTGTGTCATGCGCGTCTTAAGTCGAAATACTTACATGCATTTCTGATGGCTAGGTACATATGCCCGACAAACCACGTCAAGTATGGCTACCAATGCCATGGTCGACCTGTTTTCCCTGCCCGGGCCCAGCAAAAGTACGTACATATCCACCGGCTTCGTGACTGACTCATTTTCCTTTCACTGTGACTAAGACATCCACTTTGTCTGCATAGACGGATGACTTGCTGCATAGTCAGATGCCAATTCGCGATGCAAAAGTCGCTCGAGGAAGGCTGGCCGGAAGATTTGACAGGGAGCCTCGGACGGGAATGGATAGGTGAGTTACAGTTTACTGCAGAACCGTCACTGCTCGCAATGCCCCCCTTCTTGTGCTACTCCACTGGAAGCAGTGCTCGATGCTTCTACAGTTTGCGCACCGTTGCCACGCTTGGTTGTCGAACTTACGCCATATAAGTAAGCGGAGTCAGGCTGCGCCACGCAGGGCAATTTTTCATATGCCCGCTCGCAAGGACCCAACTTGTTGCTTACACTCGGCACGATGTGGGCAGTGTCGGGAATTTTAAATCCCGCTGCGACCCGTCTCCAGCTTCTCATCGACTTTGAGAGTCGTTCTGAACGCAAAGCCACGACCCCGCCCAGATATTGGACGATCTTCGACATGTGTTGATCCACTTACGCCGCCCGCCGTGGTTCGCGCGTCGTGATGACATCAGCGCACGGCCATCCTCCGCACTGTGTCCTAATCCTCCGTCCGCATTGACCTTCCTTACCTGAACCTGCCTCATATTTGTGCCCCCGTAGTCTGCGGACTTCCTCTTGGCGGACTGAAGTCAAATAGGGTGGGCGAAGATCAGCGTGGATGAAGTGCGCGGTCTGTATAGCGAATGACGACACGCACAGGGCGAGCGCAGTCTTCGTAGGGCGTGGAGCGCGGAGTTCGATAACTCTGGGACCAGGAAATCGTATGAGCCATCAGCTGGTTTTTTGCGCCGACGCAGAAGCGGCAGGAAGTAGAGAAGTGAGTTCGTGCTTGTGCGGTTCAGCCAGGGATGAGCGTCCCTCTAGGACGTGGCGGTGTGTCTCGAATCACCGGTAAGCTGTATCTACACCAATCGGTCGATAACGTTTGTCTGGAATGTCGATGGAGTGGACGTACCTCCGTCAGCCGCACCGAGTGGGAGGCAAAAGCCGACTGCGCCGTTAACGAGAGTACACGCCATATCCGAATCTTTCTGTCCTGCCAGGGTTGAGGGAATCTTCCATCGCAGCGTACTGACGAGGATCGAATCCAAGCTTTGATCTTGCGGACTTCGTTGAATTGACATGGTGCGATGCGGCGATAGCGTGTTCAGCGTGAGCCTGCCGGCAGGCATGTGCGGCTGCGGTAGGCTGCGGTAGACCTCTGCTGAACCGCCTCTGCTTAAGAGTTATGTCCGACAGTCCGAGCGCTGTTCTGCCACCTCTTGTGTTCAAACTTCTCGGTGTCCAGCATGGCACATCTCACGTCCGGGACTTACGTTTTAACGAACGCCATGAGCGGCACAGCCATGGAAGTATGGGCAGGGCACAACGGGACGGTGAAAGGAAACCTCTTCAGCGCCAACGAGAACCAGCAGGTGAATACCAATCTTGCGATTCAACGCCTGCTCATGCTGTTGACCGCGGCTACAGTGGAAATTCATCGCACACGGGGACGGTACTTTCGCTATCATGTCAATGCTACGCGACGTGGATGGAGCTCAGCTTTTCCTCGGCCCTTCGGATGCTGGCATACGCCGGTATTCTCCGCTCGTGGTGGGCCCTCATCCCGTGGGGTGGACGGTAGAGGACACCGATCACGGGCTGGTGTATGTACCTCTGACTTCGGTCTTTATGGAGACTGACGCTATATACTCCTCCTTGATCTAGGATACGATGGCCGAAGACAGATGTCGTTGTTGACCTGGACGAGGGACGAGGAAGCCCTTATACGGGGGTAGGTTCCGATAGAGTCTGTCAGCTCGGAGCTGATCAACTCTTTTACTGGCAGATCACTCTGTGCCCGCGCACGAACGAGAACCGGTGGCGGATGTGTCAGTTCTGGTCCTACACAAGATGCTCTCTAGGAGATGTTTTCTCGCCGCCATCTCCCTACGATCCGGCTCGGGCCTGCGTGAAACCTGCATCTACCTTCGAAGGCTCCGATACGGACTGCGTGGTGCCTGGTGGCCTGTCCGACGTGCAGCCTACGGCATGGGCACCTTCTCATGGTCCGTATATCTTGCGCAACCTCCAAGGACAAACGTCCCTCGACGTGGACACGGAGGAACGACGAGTAATCCGTTGCTACTCTGACGGGCACAGAGAGTCAAATAGGAAGGTGTGTCTACCGTGTTAACAGTGTCGTTCCTGCACGTACAGTGCGTGTGCTCACCGAACTGTCGGACAGTGGGAATTTGTGCCGAGTGGTGATGGGCACGCCATCCGGTCTTGCTTCCAGGGAAGAATTGGCGAAGCACTCTACCTGTCGGTCGAGGGCTCCCCAGTGAAGTGGACACGAATCGTGGCGAGTCCACGGCCGGCTACATGGCATGTTCAACATGTGTATCCCTGCGAGACGGATTCTTCGTATCTTCAACCTATCAGGTACGTGTGTCGTATGGTGAACGTGTCACGCCCATATCATTGACAAACGGCTGTCAGAATCATCTGGCCAGGCAGTAATTTCGTGATTTCTCTTGGAAATGAGGGGAGCAGTGTCGATGGTACACATGTATGCTCCGAGTCTCTCGACGATTGAGGAATCCTCGCTGACGACTTGTGCTCGTAGGTTGAGCTGGAGACGTGGCATCCCCTCCCTCGTGGCTTCATGTGGGAGTGCCTCCCCATATAGAGGTTCTGTCGAACCAGGAGCTGGTGAGGGTTTCAGGGTCAAGAGTCGAAATATCGAATACGACGTACGTACCACAACCTGAGGATAAGACGAGGCACGCTTTCAGAACACGCCCGCGCGCATGTATCATAGCAGTACCCGAGCCTCGAGGTTGTATGTATACGAGGCCCTGCTGTGGACATCATCACAGAGGAAGATGAACTTGAAGGCCGGGAAACTCGCTGTCAGGACGCGCCCCGGGTATGTATGTCTTATGTGTTGGTACAGCGCGTTCGCCACAGTGTTCAGCGCGGAAATGCATTTGGAATTGATGGCTCTTCGACCCACCAGGGAGGAGCGAGAGACTGCGACATCTGTGGTTCGGTGGTGCTCTAACCACTGATCGCCTCATGTAAGCGACGGACTTCGACCGCGTTCGTCAGGGACCCTCAACGTGAATGGGACTGGGCGATCAGCGTTGAGTTCGCCCCCATACGTACACGAGCGTCGGGGAGGTCGGAGCTCTGCACTGCGGGAGTGCGTGCGAGGTTTCCCCGACGGCGTGCTGATTGCGACGCGTATAGAGGGTCTGGCAGGGTGCGTCGGGCCTTCGTTCATTTGAAGCATCACATGAGGATGACGGCGGATGAATGCAGGTACCCCACAGCTGGCTGTCCAACGCTGCTACAACCTGTGCATGTACGCGCGGCGGACCTGCGTCTTCACTGCTGAGCTTGTGCGGATCGGCCGAGACGCCGCACGCAAAGGGCTGGGGTTCTTGGCATTGCGATATAGCCCGAGAGCGTGTCCGGCCTTCGTATGGCTCGAAATGGCAAGGGAAGCGCGGGAGGGCCTAATTTCAATGTCGACCACCGATCTGGACGGCTGAGCCAACAGGGACATCCACCTAGAGGCGTGCGAAGCACAGGTACATTGTGGTCGGGACGGCTGTCGGATGCCAGGATCGCATCGGAACCGAAACTGGAGTAGGTTGCGGCGGAGACTAGCAATCTGGAGTGCAAATTCGGACCGGTTTCAAAATGAACTGCGGGTAGTGCAGCGGACCAGGAAATGCACGTACGGGTACCACACTACTGACTTCCGACGTACCTACGCCCGGCGCAATTGGAAGGAGTGTCGGAAGCAACGCTCTGTGCGGCAGGCAATCAGTGTCGAAACTGCAAAGTCCCGCCAGGAGGTGCTCACCAAAGAGCGGGCCTGAAATGTATATAAGGCCAAGCGTTGCTGCTGAATCTCCATCTTCACAAATCAGCTCCTTCTGCTCTCACACACCACACTCCATCACTCGAACTTCAAACCCTCTCATAACACTCACCATGTTCACCACGAAGTTCTCCACCCTCGCGACCGTTGTTGTC
>ML211563.1:0-20094 GCA_004369055.1 Polyporus arcularius HHB13444
CTGCGCAGTTTGCGGATCAGGGGCAACCGACTCTCTTCAAAGCGGCGGACAGCGGCGGACGTGGGCCGAGAAGCGCGCATGGGAGACGGCGTAGTAAGCGCCTGTGGATGCTGCGTGCAGAACACAAGAAACCAGAGGAGAGCCAAGTGCGCAGATATTTTTCCTGTGATGAGAGTGGGTAACATATGCAACTTATGAAGTTTGGGGAGGAACGGAGCAGTGGTTGTTTACTTTCTTCAAACGGCGGGCAGGAGGTTCATAACGCGAGCTGGAGCCGCTGAGGCGATGACAAGTGTCAGAAACCGCCGGACAGTATACCGTTTTGCGATTCCGTTTGGCACCAAACCACACGAACCTGAAGCTTGAAGTCTACTGAAGTATGGTTCATGGAACTTCCTCGTGCTCATCGATGCCTCTGGCTTACTACTACGTATATTGACAGAACGAGTCATCCCAGGGAATCCCTGGGGCTTGCCACAGTGAAGGGCGGGTGAGTGCATCGCTCATAAGTATCCGTACGACAGAACTGACGCACACCGCAGTCATACACCAACACATAGAATGCCCGAGTCCTCGTCAAGTCTTACCCATTCTCCTGCACACCTTCCAAGGGAAATCCTTCTCATGCTACTTGAGAACCTTGACGGCGACAAGGAAGCGTTGCGTTCGTGTTCACTCGTTTGTCGAGCGTGGCTGTCTATCAGTCGTTCCCAACTCTTCCGCACCATCTACTTCCGGCCGCCTCACACAGGGTGGACGGACTGCTTCGTACGGTTCCTGTCCTTCTTCCTGACCTCGCAACGCTTTGGAAGTCACATCGGGAGGCACGTCGAAGACCTCACGTTTCATGGCGGCTGCCGCCGTGTCCCTTACCTGCTCGACAAATACAGTGGCTTGGACGACTCCGGTTCCCGAGATCGTTCAGACGACGGCTACGTGAGCTGCCAGATCCACGTATTAGTGCGACTCGGTAGCGTCTTTCCACGGCTAAAGCGCTTGGCATTGGTCGACTTGAGCATCGAGAGCAGAACCCAAGGACTCGGAGATGCTCACGACGGCGGCGTCGACCATCCCATCGCGGTCCTGCCTGAAGACCGCTCGCCCCTCGGAGAGCTACATATCCATCAAATCCACTCTCACATGGACAACTATAGCGATATCTTTCAGGTTATCTGCTCGTTTCCCGAAATCGGGAAGCTCTCCTTGGGCTTTACGTGGCAGCCCGAACGGCTTCGAATTCTTCGAAGTTCCGAGGCTGCGTCACGGTTCGTCGATGAAACTGCCAATCGCTGCCCGGTCATCCGCAACCTCGAACTCGGAAACACAGACCAATTCCTTGTCAGCATCTGTCACGCACTGATGCGCAGATCCGGGGGATTCGAAGGCAGCCTTCATTCGCTCAGATGTCGACGGGGCTGGATGGGCATTGAGACCTTCAGGCCTCTTCTGGCGGATGCTCGAGTTCATCTCCGCGAACTCAACCTGGACCTCTTCGAAGATGACTATCGAGATTGGGGTAGTACGTAGGACGCCCACCGCTACAGGTCGATGGACATTGACCATTATTATCTGAATAGCGGACATGAATTCGTGGAACAGTATCGGTGTCGCTCAATGCACGGCCCTGGAATCGCTGACTCTGCCAATCAAACGTGCTCCCCTGGCCGCTGACAGTATCGCGGAATATGCACTGCGCATTGCGAGCGTCGTCAAATTATACACGGGCTGGCTCCTGGAGGATGATAGCCTCCCTGCACTCCGTTCCGTCACGTTCGAAGTCTTCCTCCACTTACGCCAGCCCGCGATCGACTGGTTCCAGAGGGCCGGAGAGGACCACCAAAAGGCATGGCACGAGATGGCGCAGGTTTTGGTACGGCGTTCGCTTGAACGCGTGTCGATTGTGATATTCTCTTGCGAGCCAGACACGCCTGAAGAAACGAAGATGGCTTTGCGGAATTGTTTCACCGTTCTCATGGCCCCACTGCAGTCCAAAGGCATACTCGACTTCCGATTCGCACAAGAGCCGGACCCTCCCTATGAACTCCATTGACGCAGAAAATGCACAGTAATCTTCCTCTTCCTCTTCCCCGGCTTCTCAACTGCTACTAGGCTAGTGCCTATGTGTCGCTCGTCGCTGCTTGGAAGCTGTACCCGCGCGTCGCCACGCAGACGTCACGGAATTGGACCATAGCAGCCGAAGCTGGCCTCGCCGCGAAATCTGGCTATCTTTCACCTACAGGTCGAGGCTGAGGGGCGAAGCACAGCCGTACGCCTACTGGCAGACTTGTTCAGTAGCTTCTGTCTGGGATTGTGGGAGTGCAGCGATATCTGAGAGTTGAAGGAAGGAGCGCGGGTACGCCCATACATGTATGTAGGATCATGCACCGCCCAACCGAGACAGTCGAATTTCTTATACTCAATCCTTGCAAGCGATGAGACGTAAGTAACACTCAGTAAAGACGGTGAGAATGATACTGAGGGCAATCAGGCCGCGGAGGACGGCGGGGAGGCCAAGGGAGGACAGAGAACAGATGTGTATTGAACCGACTCCGCTATGACTAATAGCTCAGGTAAATAGAGTAATCTATCTCCTCGCCGGCCCATAAGTATAGTGACTAAGCAGAACTTTAATATGCGATAAGCCGTGGTGATACTTATGTGAAAAGACGACTTGTATCGTAAGATGACGGTGTTTAGGAACGAGACGACGAAAGCTTTACAAGAGGTGAGCAAGATGTGGTGGAAGGTAGAAGGTATGCGGTGTACGTCGCGTGTTTATGGCCGATCTCCGCTTGTTTTCTCCCCAGATTCGCCCCGCCAGACGGATGGAGCTGATGTGCCATGCGTGTTTCACTCGAGCGAGCAAACGTCGTGTGGTGAGGGATTGTGAAGCCATGTCGTCGGGTAATGGGATGAGGGGCAGCAGGCCGAGATAGTATCGGGTGAAGTGTTGTGGCCATACTGAAGGATCGTCGAGGAACAGCGCGGCCGTGATGCGAAGAATAACATCCTTTAGTGGTGATGTGGTTTTAGCAGCAAGCAGCTGCTCGGACGTCTCTCGCATGAGATCACAGCGGGCGTTGTCCCTGAGGGAGGTGTAGGCAGGGCATGTGACGAAGACGTGGTGAACCGTCTCGACGGCGTCGCATCCGGCCTGGCACCATGGTGCAAGATCCCCAAACCGGGAGTAACGGACAAAGGCAGTGTCGAGCTGGGCAGATCGCGCGTACAGCTGGACAGTGGCGGAGTAGGCGGAGGAGGCTCGAGTATAGGGGTGCAGTGGAGGAGCATGGTCATCATATAGGTGGCGGAACAGGGTGAGATTTGGGCGGAAGGAGGGCGAGGACGCGCGTAGAGCCGCAGAGCGAGCTGACAAGAAGGATTGGAGGCCTGTCTCAATGTAGCCGTGAGTAGTTGAGTGTAGAACGAAGTCAGGAAGCGTGAAGGTAGGTAAAGAAATAGAAAGTAGTGGGATAGCGTGTGAGGAGGAGGCGAGACGATCGACAAAATCATTGGCTTTGGCGGGTACAGTTGTTGAGGAAGTATGAGCCGGCGTGTAAGTGATGAGGGGTGGGTGCGTTGAACGGGCAAGTATGTCGGATAACCAGTGATAGAGGGATTGGGCAGGCGTGAATGAGGGAGGGCGGAAGTGATTCAGGGGGAGAGATTGCTGGGACAGGATGTAGCGGACAGAGTTGAGGTGGTCGGTGTATAGAGTTGGTGATGTGGCGTTTAAGGAATGAAGATGGAGGAGGGAGGCCGCGATGAGACCGAAGACTTCACCGTGGAGGCTGGATGCACATTTGTCGCGTGATGAGATCGCCATAACGAGGGAGGTGGAGGACGTAGCGGCAGCAAAGGTGACATGTCTGACTCGGGTGCGGGTCGGAAGGTGTTGTTCCAGTGCCGAAGCGTCGGAGGCGAGGATATTGTGACACTCCGTTGGAAGGGCAGGCGTAGAAGAGACAGATGCCGCTCCGAGGATCAATGACTCTGCGTAGTCCCGGCGAATGGCGCGAGGTAACGCTAGAGACCATCGATCGTCGCGGTCATATTCCACACGGGCAGCGGGAGACCGGCTGCCTAGACTCCCCTCACCTCTAGCCAATCCGACTGCTGCGAGTGTGAGGTCATGGAGCGTGAGACGTTCCAGCCAGGCGGACACTGCAGGCCAGTCATTGCGGGCGGAGAACGGCCGCAGGCGCTCCTCGACAGTTGCCCTTGGTAGGAGACGTGTCAAATGCGGCGCGCATGCCACATCAACTGGTGAACTCCAACCGGCGAGTTGATCGAGGTGCGTGAACCCTGCGCGTTCGAGGTTGGTCACCACATGTGAAGACGGTGATGATGGTGGTGACGGTAAGGTTCTGACTAGATGTCGCAGCGCGACATCACCTGTAAACAGATAGGACTGGTCAGTGAGACGAACAGATAGATCTAGTGCGCGGAGGGTGTCTTGTGCGACGATCCATGCGAACGGCAACTTGCGCCGGGAGCGAATGAAGGATCGTGCACTGGCAGCCTCGAGTGGGTGGGCGCACTGATTGAGCGAGCAAGTCCAATCTGCGAGGGTGATGCGTGCCATGTCCCTGAAGACAGGGACATGATGATTGAGGACGGCCCGGCACGGTCCGGCGAGCGTTCGGGCGTTCGGACCGGGATCCCGAAGGACAGAATTTGCGGGCGTCTCAAACATAGTAGTGCTCGCCGTCTTCCCTCTTGTCTCGCTCCGCTTGTCGCAGTTCCCAGCTCACTACTGCGCGTATCAGGGGCCCCGATGAAAGCAAACTATAAGGTGTGTCTTCAACTACAAGGTTGACAATCGTATTGACTGACATTCGCAGTTCTCGAACCTCTGCGGGACAGTCTACAGGCAGGGAAACATCGTGTTCACGCCTGATGGCAACTCAGTATTGAGTCCTGTGGGGAACCGAGTGTCGCTCTTTGACCTAGTCAAGTGAGTGGCAGCCCACTCTCGTCCGTCTCAACCTCTTACAGAGTGTAGCAACAAGTCCTACACCTTCCCGTTCGAAAACCGCAAGAATATCGCCGCGATCGCGCTGAGCCCAGACGCGAACGTGCTTTTGAGTATTGATGAAGGTACGTCAAATACTTCTGTCGCTGGAACTGTCATGGAGACCCTGGCCAGATGGTCGCGCTCTTCTCGTCAACTTCAAGCGCGGGGTCGTTCTGCACCACTTCAACTTCCAAAAGCCTGTGAAGGCCGTCAAGTTTTCTCCGGATGGAAGGTACGCTAATCTTCCCTTGAGTCACTTCCCCCTCTTACATATCGTCAAGATACATCGCCGTCTCTCACGACTCTCACGTTCAAGTATGGCGAACACCCAATCATCTTGTGCGAGAGTTCGCACCTTTCAACCTCCATCGCACCTACACCGGACATCACGATGAGGTCCTCAGCATTGAGTGGTCGCCGGATTCAAAGTAAGCCGTTTATATCAGCCTTCGTATGTGCGGTACCTAACGGACCGCACACCCAGATGCTTCATCACGACCTCGCGGGACATGACCGCGCGGCTATTCACCCTCGACCCACTCGAAGGCTTCCGTCCGAAGACCTTCGCCGGCCACAAGGACGCTGTGCTGAACGCCTTCTTTTCCAATGACGCCAAAACGGTACGTAGGAATGGTCTGCTCCGTCGTATCGTTCCCCGCTTACAGCGATGTAGATTTATACCGTCAGTCGCGATGGTGCTGTCTTCACGTGGAAAGCGAAGGCCGCAGACGAGCCCAGCGATGAGTCCGACACTGACGACGAGGGTCCTGTCGCGTCCACTTCCCGCAGTCTCTACAACGAGATCGCGAACACTCGATGGGGCGTACACAAGCGTCACTACTTCAATCAGCCGGGCACCAAGGTTGTTTGCACCACGTTCCACCGCGGTTCAAGCCTGCTCGTCGTCGGCTTCTCTACTGGCGTTTTCGGGCTCTGGGAGATGCCCGCTTTCTCGAACATCCACACACTCAGCATCTCGCAAGAGAAGATCTCGTCCGTCGCGATCAATCCCTCGGGAGAGTGGCTCGCATTCGGTGCGCAGAAGCTTGGGCAGCTCCTCGTATGGGAGTGGCAGTCGGAATCGTACGTCTTGAAACAGCAGGGCCACTTCTTCGACATGAATGCATTGGCATACTCCCCTGATGGACAGCACATCGCTACCGGAGGCGACGACGGGAAGGTCAAGGTCTGGAACACCGCTTCTGGCTTCTGCTTCGTCACATTCTCCGAACACTCGTCCGCGGTGTCGTCTGTCGAGTTCGCGAAACAGGGTCAAGTCCTCTTCACCGCATCTCTCGATGGCACTGTCCGAGCCTTCGACCTCATCCGATATCGGAACTTCCGCACCTTCACATCACCGACCCCGGTGCAGTTCTCGTGTCTTGCTGTCGATCCCAGTGGAGAAGTAGTCGCGGCAGGGTCCACGGACTCGTTCGAGATCTTCATGTGGTCCGTCCAGACAGGCAAGCTGCTTGACGTGCTCACCGGACACGAGGCGCCAATCAGCTCCCTCGCGTTCTCGCCGACCGGTAACTACCTCGCGAGTGGCTCCTGGGACAAGAGCGTTCGCGTGTGGACCGTCTTCGGGCGCTCGCACGCTGTTGAGCCCTTCCAGCTCAGCGCAGATGTCCTCGCCGTCGCATTTCGCCCCGACGGCAAGGAACTCGCTGCAGCCAGCCTGGACGGCCAGGTTATGTTCTTCGACGTCAACCTCGGCCAGCAGACGAATCTAATCGACGGCCGGAAGGACATTTCTGGAGGTCGCAAAGCGGACGACCGAGTCACCGCGGCTAACAGCGCCTCCGGGAAGGCGTTCAACAGTCTTGCGTACACGGCGGACGGGCGATGCATCATTGCGGGCGGGAACAGCAAATACGTCGTCATCTACGACGTCCGCGAGGGCGTGATGGTGAAGAAGTTCCAGATCTCGCAGAACCTGAGCCTCGATGGGACGGAGGAGTTCCTCGACAGCCGCAAAATTACCGATGCGGGCAACGTCGACCTCATCGACGACCGTGGAGATGAGAGCGACCTCGAAGACCGGATGGATACCGCGCTGCCCGGGGCACAGACCGGCGACATGTCGAAGAGGAAGTACCGCCAGGAGGCGCGGACGAAATGCGTCCGGTTCTCTCCCACCGGGCGGGCATGGGCCGCCGCGTCGACGGAGGGCCTGCTCATCTATTCCGTGGACGAGAGCATCGCGTTCGACCCGTTCGACCTGGACATCGACTTGACCCCGCAGGCCGTCCTCGCGATCCTCGCTCAGAAGGAGTACCTCAAGGCGCTGGTCATGGCCTTCCGCCTGAACGAGAAGCCGCTCATTCTGAAGGTGTACGAAGCGGTTCCCCGTGCAGACATCCGGCTGCTAGCGCGCGGCCTCCCTGTCGTGTACGTTGGCCCGCTCCTGCGGTTCGTCGCGGAGCACATGGAGCGCAGTCCGCACGTCGAGTTTGACCTGCTGTGGACCACTGCCCTGCTTGGGGCGCATGGACGGCATCTGCGTGATCGCGCGGGGGAGTATGCGAGCGTGCTGAGGGCGTTGCAAAAGGGGCTGACGGACTTCGAGCAGTTGATCTCGCGATTGTGAGTACACGCGGATGTGTCTATGTCCTTTTGTGCATGCGCTGACGGGCTATGCAGATGCGAAGACAACAGCTCCACGCTAGCGTTCCTCATCGACCAGCTGAAAGTCAAGTCGAAGGACGCTGATGTCGAGATGGCCGAATCTATCTCCAACAGAGAGGCAATCAGTGCCTTCTGAGGAGGAAGGTGTTTCAGAAACGCTGCGTGTGTCGGACTCCCGTCGGTGACTGTCGCGTAGCTGCGGCCCCTGCTGGCCTCGCTGCTCATTGCTCTCGATTGTAGATGTAAAAGAACACTACTTTGCGTGTATCGTAACGTCGCTGTAATGCATACTCAGTCGTTCAGGCCGCAATCGCAGTCACGAGTGTCATTGTGTGTCCGAACGTCCACGTCCGCATCTTTCCCGTCAGCATCATCATTGCAGGGTAAAATCAAACCTCCAACTTGTCGGTCTCGATGGCTCCGGACGGCTGACAGTGCGCAGGCTCCTTAGGCAGCTCTGTGCCGTATCACCCGCTAGCACCTCCGACTGCATGTCCAACACCGAAGCTCACTTGTCCGTATCGGCATTTGGAGACGACTTGGAGTCGTGAACAAGTCTGCGAAGCATGCGGACACGTCAGTACATGCGACCGCATCAGGAAGGAATACACAAGCGTACCCGCTCCACCCAACCGAGATGATGCCCTTCGAAGCCAGACTCGGGAGCATCTGCTGGACGACGCCGAGGATACGTGCTTCCGCCTCTGCCGCCCCAGACTCGGTGTAGCTCGTGTCCCCTAGAACCGTAATCTCCACACTTTCGAGATCCCGAAACGCCCGGGCCTTCTGCAGAGCCTCTTCCAGCAGCTCGAGGCCGTCGATATCAATGGAAGCGGGGCTGCGGAGCTGGTCCTGCCCGGGTAGGTCAGGCGGCTGCATCGCCGCCTTCAGCCAAATGGTGAACCCGAGGTGACGGATGCGGGCCTCGGATGGCAGTGTGGGGAGCGACCGCACCACGGTGTGCCAGTGTCCTTGAGAACGCAATCCAAAACCGAGAGTCAGGTCTTCCAAAGAGCTGAGGAGATGGAACGGGATGTGCCCGAGCGGCGCTGTTGGTGCAGTGAACGGTTATGTATGGGTGTGTGAAGCGTTGCGCAGGATACACATACTCAGCGAGATATTGAGCTCTGTGAGTCTTGGTGCCACGGTCTTGACGAAAGCCATGTAGTCGTTAGCGTGCGGCGATACGTCTGTCCGCATGGACCTGAATGACAGGTCGCGAAGAGAGCTCCGGGTTGGTGTATGCGAGAGCCATCGCAGGAAGGGGGCTAAACAATCGTTGTCGCCTCGGCGGCACGAAAGGTACAATGTGTTCAACGCCGGGCCAGGGACATGAGTCGCGTACGTAGTTGAAGCTTCAAGTTCTCCTCGTGCGACCGGCCACGTCACGTTGGTCAGCTCCAGTTTCTCCAACGATCCAGACAGCGCGGACACCATCCGGCGCATCGTCTGAGCCGACGGCAACTTGCAATCGGACAGCGAAAGCTGCTTCAGCGAGGAAAAGCGGGACACCACCAGGTGAGCACGGGGGTGCAGCGGTCGACCAGTGGTCCAATCGGCCTCCTCGATCGTCAGAGATTCGAGGTTGGGAAGGTGGCCGGCGAAGTCGTGTACGAAACGGTATGTCCACCCACGCGCCGCATCTCCCTGCGGCGGGGGCTCGTCGTACTCGGACGGATCTGTGAGCCATACGCTCTCTGTCGAGGCTAGACACGGTTCCAACCGGTCTGAATGGAGCACGTTCTCGACGAACGAGTCGTATGCGGTGTTGGTTGTTAGATCGAGGAAGTTGAGGAGTTGGGACCTGCTGGCAGGAAGCCAGTCCCGGCAAACCAATGCGCAATTAAGCAAAGTTCTGTTCGACTCGCGCAGCGTTTCGTCTGAGATAGACGCGATTATTTCATCGATGATTTCGGGCGGAAGGGACGGAGGCATGGGATGATTAGCTGCGGTGAGCATCAGTAGAAAGCTGCTCGAAGGCTGTACGCGACACTCACTGAGCAGTGATTATAGCTATAAAGTGGGATGTGGGCGTACTACAAATCGTGAGCAGAAGAAGGGCGATGCTCGCAAGACGCCACGACAATTGTTCCCGCCGGCCGGGCTCGTCGGGGTTAAGGAGACGGACGCATGTATAACGCTCACTGCAAAGCGGAATGTCCTCAATCTAGATTACAAACGGAAAGCAGGCATACGACAGCTAGCGACGGTCCTTGTCCGTCCGCCTGGACGGCTCGTACCTGTCCCTCGAGCGCGAGTGGTCATGCTCCTTCGGTCTGTCCCGCTCCCTCCGAGACGGGTCGCGGTCATCATCTCGTCGACGGTCGTAGCGGTCGCGGTCCCTCTCGCGGTCACGGTCTCTCTCGCGTTCGCGTTCGCTGCTCCGGTACTTGTCGCGATCGCCCCGGTCACGGTCGTCGCGCCGACCATCGCGCTCTTTGCGACGGTCCGGAGAGGGTGATCTAGAGGGGCGTCCAGAGCCACTGCGCGAGGCCCCGCTGCCGCCCTCCCCGCTCTCAGTCCGCTCCTTCTTGATCACGGGCACGTACCGCCTCTCTGGGCGCGCCTTGCCTCCCCTCCTCCCCTTGCTCCCATCGTCGAATACCTCCTTCTCCTTCGCGCCGATGCCCAGGAGGGCGGGACGGGACTGCGGGAGCCAGGGCTCGACCATGCCCTTGTTCTTCTTGCTCGCCGCTGTGCCCTCCTTCCAACCCATGCCCCGGAGCAACGCCGCGCCGAACTGCGACACGGGCACACGCTCATAGTCCTCCAGCGAGGCGGGGTCGGGAAGCTCGACAACGTCCTGCTTGTACGCGTCGTCCTCGGTCACGGCGGGGATGATGTCGATCTGCGGCCCGTCGATCCCCGCGTCCCCGCCAGAAGCGGCACTCGCGAGGATCGCACGCAGAGCCTTCTGGTCGTCCGTCTCCTCCTTCACCTCCTCTGCGGGAGGCGGTGGTGCAGCGTCAGGGTCGGGCATGGAGACATCTTCGCCATCCTCGACCTTGACCCGCTTCCGGAACTGCAAACCCGATGTCTGCGGCCCCGAGTTGATGGTGTCGCGTGTCCCGAGCCCGCCAACAGACCCGTCTGCTCCCGTGGTCGCGGCGGCGCTCGGAGGGACGTAGATCTGCTTGCGCTTGCGGGCGAGCTCTCGCCAGTCTCTGTTCTGGAGCGCAGGGATGACAAGCGGTCCTTGCGGCTTGGGCTTTTCATAGAGCCTGTCACGATGATGGGCTGCTGTGAGTTGAGGACCCGAACGGCACGAAGACATTGAGAAAACACACCGCTTTGCGCCGAACTGGTCAAACGCTGTCACAAGCTCGTCCTCCGCCTCTGAGCCTTCATCAGAGCTATCACGCTCGCTGTACTTGCGCGCCTTGTGCGTCGGGGGCGTGGCGCGGCCGAGAGGGCTGTTGGGAGTGCTTGTGCCGGAGAGATGACGCGGGAGTATGGGGATCTTGAAGGTGGAAGACTCGGAGTCCGACCCTCCGTGCGACGCTGGTGTCGGCCTGCGGACGGTGAAAGACACCTTGCTCGCCGCGGTCGATGAGGACGACATTGGCAGAGGGACTGCGATGAAAGTGGAAGGAGGAGGACAAGGAGGATATGTAATTCCGGACTCAATTCCCAGCAATTCCCCGGCGCTGTGGGCGTGAGAGCATTACGTCAGCTGCCAGGAAAGGAAGCGGGGCGTTGTCGTTGTCGTCGTCGTCCTCGTTGTTCTCGTCGTCGTCGTTGTCCTCGTCGTCCTCGTCGTCGTCGTTGCCCTTGTCGTCCTCGTCATCCTCGTCGTTGTCGTTCTCGTCCATAACACCGCCGCTGTAGTCTTCGGCACCGTTTCCTCCGCCCGTGGGATCTACGAGCGGACCCTGGACTTCTCGCTGCCTCGTGCATCTCTGCAAGACGAGTCATTGTGCCCGTTTGGTCGATACACGCCTTCCTAAGGCTTCCTTTGTGCTCCCGCAATGGCACCCCGAACAAAAAAGGCCGCAGATGCCATCGATAAAAGGCGGTCGAGGCAGCAGCATATAATCCTCCAGACCCTCCCTCCTCTCGTCTTCTCCACCCCCACCAACACTGTCACCATCCGATTCACCATGGCTACCCCAGATGTGAAACAGACCCGCCCTCAGTGTAAGTTCAGACCCTCTTATCGCAACTATCACTCACCTGGTACTCCAGCCAGCGGGACCTTTGGCGGAGATCGCCACAGCCAGCATAGCGTTGACCGCCACAGCCAGCATAGTGGTGACCTCCCAGTCGATTCGGCGGACATCGCGTATGTCCAGCAGACCGTCCAGCACCTCGAGTATAGGATCGGGCAGCAGATTACGTCGGTCAAACAGGAGTTGACGCAGCGGGTCGACTCGCTAGACGCGAAGTTCGTCACGCTAGACGCGAAGGTCGACCGCCTGGATGCAAAGGCCGTTAGCCTGGACCGCAAGATCGACGGCGTCGAGTCCACTATGAACAAGGGGTTCCATGGGGTGGACTTGAGATTCATTGAGTTGTACAGGACCACGAAGGAGAGATTCGCCGAGGTGGACGAGCGTTTCAACAAGGTGGACAAGCGCTTCAACAAGGTGGATGAGCGTTTCAACAAGGTGGACGAGCGTTTCAACAAGGTGGACGAGCGTTTCAACAAGGTGGACGAGCGTTTCGACAAGGTGGACGAGCGTTTCAACAGACTGGAGGGTGAGATGAATGAGCGTTTCAACAAGCTGGAGGGCGAGATGAAGTCCATGCGGGACGATATCCGCACGATGATGCTCTTGCTGCAGATGCAGCAAGGCGCACCAACCCAGTCTCCACCCCGCATCGTCGAACATCCTCCCTCTTCCCACTCTCACGACGCGGCCAGCGGCTTCACGCGTTCCCGCTATGTCAGCGACGCTTCGCAGAGCAGCGCCGCCGGTCCCTCTTCCCCTCGCCACCGTCAGGGACCCTCTGCCGAGGCCAGCGGCGACGAGGCCAGTCTCTCAGCGTCGGAGCGTGAGGCTACTGCGCACAACGTGCTTCGCAAGATCGGCCGGTTGGCTCGCTATGGCAGTCGTATATTCAGGAGGACGGGGGAGGACAGCGCGCAGTGAGCGTTGTTTCCGCCGGGTGCGTTCCTTCTCCATCTGCATCACGGCACACGGCTGACAGTATCGCAGCTCTATACCACTTCAACATGCGGCCTTGTCTCTCATCACGTCCACTTTCCCTCGTGCACGCTTTGTTCTTGACTACGTGCTTTCGCATTCACCCCGACTTGCTGTCTTGAGGGCCACCACTCAAACACGTCTCGCCGTCTCGTCTTACTGCACCATCCACACTCATTGACTATCGTCTCCTTGTTTCTCTCTGCTCTCGTCTCATGCCTGTCTCGCTCTCGCTGATGTGAACTCTGCTGTGTACGTTTTACATGTATTGTGCTGAACGGTCGATATATATAATGGAGTTCTTTGTATACGCCTGTCTTAGCCCGACTGGCTACGGGTCTGCGTGAAGAGGTAGGTCCACCTGCTGGCTTGAGGGCAACATGGCTGTAGCAGCTGCGCGCAGATTGGGTGGTGCATGGTCCTGTACTTGACGAGAAGTCCATGGTCTTCAGATACTTGAGCTGGGTACATACCAAGTCCGACGTCTTCCACAGAAGAGAATATGCCGGTGCAAAACATGGTATTACACTACACTACCACCTCCGACCCGAGTCACACAAACAGCCATCAGAAGGAATCGTGAACATCAAACAGGAAGTACTGCCCCGTCTCCTCATCGCGGCGCGATGAGCACAGGAGCGGGAATCAGGTATGCTCGACAAGTTCTAGTAAAAGAGTGTCCGTGCTGCCGGGCGTCCCCGGTGCGGGCGACGTCCAAGAGTCCGTTGTGCTGCGATCGTCCGTGGATTTGCTTCAGTATACATCCGTCTTCTCTTCCCTTTTCTCTCTTCCAACCCCGTCCCCCGTGGGGCTGGACTCAAATACGCAAGCACGCGTCGAAGTGCGCTCTTACTCCGTCGTGACGGACTTCGCCCTGTACACAATGCGCGTCAGCAATGTAACGCGCCATCAAGAATGATGCAGAAGCACTCACAAGTTCCTCGGGAAGTCGACATCGAACCCGTTCTTGACGGCAAGGTGGTAGCTGAGCAGCTGGAGCGGGATGATGTTGATCAGGCCCTGCAGACAGTCGACGGTGCGCGGCACGCGGATCGTCTTGCAGTCCTTGGGGATCTCGTCGTCGCCCTCGTTGCACACCACGATGGGCTGCGCCTTGCGCGCGGTGATCTGCGCATACGCGCTCTGTACCTTCGGGTACAGCGAGTCCTGCGTCATGACGATGATCACTGGCATGTTCTCGTCGATCAGCGCGAGGGGGCCGTGCTTCAGCTCGCCCGCGAGGATGCCCTCCGAGTGCATGTACGAGATCTCCTTGATCTTGAGGGCGCCCTCCAAGCACGTCGCATACCTGTTCGGGTGTGTCAGCGATCATGAAAGCATGGGGAGTGCGCATATACTCACTGGTAGCCACGACCCATGATAAGCAGACTCCGCTGGTTGGACAGAACACCGCATGCGAGCTCCTGGAAACTCTTGTCGTTCTCGAGGACCTTCTTGATCTGACCAGGAAGTGCGTGGAGGCCCTCGATGATCTGGTTGCGACGCTCCGTGAGCGAGATGCGGTCCTCAGAGAGCTGGAGAGCCATCATGAGGAGCGCAATGTACTGCGAGGTGTACGCCTAGACATAGCCCAATCATTAGTACAACATACCGACGCGGAAAGCGCATACGCTTACCTTCGTCGATGCGACACCAATCTCAGGACCAGCGTTGATGTGGACACCACAGTGAGTCTCACGCGAGATCGTCGAACCGACAGTGTTGACGACACCAACGCAAAGCGCACCACGCTCCAAGCAGTACCGAAGAGCGAGGATGGTGTCGGCAGTCTCGCCGCTCTGGCTGACGAACACGCAGACATCGTCACGGAAGATGGGCGTCTTCCTGTCGAGGAAGTCGGAGGCGAGCTCGACGGAGACCGGAATCTCAGTAAGCTCCTCGAAGATGGCGCGCGTCGCGATCGCAGAGTGGTAACTCGTACCACACGCGCAGAACACGATGCGGCGACCGCGGCGGATGATGTTGAGGTATGCGCGGAGACCACCGAGCGTGATGCGGTGCCCATCGAAGTTGACGCGACCACGCATGGTGTTGACGACGGACTCGGGCTGCTCGTAAATCTCCTTCTGCATGAAGTGGTCGAACTTGCCCTTCATGATCTCCGCGAGCTCGAGCTCGAGGGTCTCGATTGTGCGGTGAGCCGACTGGGGCGGCGCGCCCTCCTCGTTGCGACGCAGACGGTGGATGTGAAGCTCACCCTCGGCGATGTGAGCGATATCGTCATCCTCGAGGTAAAGCACGCGCTTTGTGTGCTCGATGATAGCGGACGCGTCCGAGGCGACGAAGAACTCGATAGGCTGAGGGAGACCATCTTCGGACATAAAGGCACGAGACTGGGTGCGGAGCAAGCTGCCGGAGGCTTGGGGAGGTGCAAGAAGACCGCCGGGGGAGGTAGGGGGAGCGACTATGAATGTAAGATGAGTATGGTGACGTGTCCAATGCGAAACGAGACGTACGAGCGTTGCTGGTCTTCGCCTCGCCCTCGGGACCAGCGAACTCGACATCAACGAAGTCAACCTTCAACTTCTTCTCGGTCTTGACACCGATGAGGAGAGGCGAACCACGGCGGGCGGTAACGACCTCGTTGGGGTAGTGCCGAGACTTGAAGACGAACGCGAAGGAACCCTCGAGTTCCTTGAGCACGGTCTTGACGAGTTCAGTAAAGCTGGGGCGCTTGTCGGGCTGCGAGTCGTAGATGTACTTCGTGAGGATAGCGACAGCCTCGGTATCCGTCTCCGATTCAAACTTGTACCCGCGCTTCTGGAGGACGAGACGAAGGGCAGCCGCGTTCGTCACGATACCGTTGTGAACGACGCAGAAGTCGGCGTTCGGGTCGGACTTCAAAGGATGGCAGTTGACAATGGAGGGAGGGCCGTGAGTCGCCCAGCGGGTGTGCGCAATCGAGACCTGGGAGACGAAGGTCTTGCTAGTGTCGATGTTGGCCTCGGCGATGCGCTTGCGAAGGCCAGCGACCTTGCCGACCTCCTTGAAGAAGAACATCTCTCCGGGCTTGTCGCCATCAATGCCAATGCCTGCGGAGTCGTAGCCGCGATACTCTTGACGGGCGAGTCCGTTGACGAGGATCTCACAAATGGTCTTCCGGTCCTGTTACAGCTCGGTCAGTGCCATTCCGATTCTCGACAAGTCGGAGTGCGGCGTAGAACATGCGCATGTGGTCATCCCAAGCCTGCTGTATGCAGACTGACTCTGCAGACAAGTCGAGGCGGAGCGTGTAGCTTCCGAAGACAGGAAGATCATCCCACCGCAGGCACCAGATCCAGCGAGATCAGCATCCGTCGCGCCTGCCCCACGGGTAGGGTGGCTTCCGAACAGTGTGATGTCATGAAGCCCATCCCCAGAACCTATCGCCGACGCTGGAAGACACGTTGGGGACACGCTGCGGGCCTTCCGCTATTTGGCATGCGCAGGAACGCGCTCGCCCAAACAGAGGTACCGCCCACGACGGCCTGCCCTTTAGAAACGACACAGACGCGACCCGAAACCCACTGCCCTGCCAATGCGACGGCACATACACACTGCTGCCCTGACTTGCTTGGATGTATGCAGAAACGATGACTCACCTTCTCCTGGAGGTAGCTGCAGTACGCGAAGATCCCGCACATGATGGTCTACGATGTTCGAGCGGGCTGCAGAGGTCTTGTGTGCGTGCGTTGCGGGGCGTTCAGAGCAGTCGCGAAGGGTACGACGTGAGATAAGACGAGCGAGGCGTGAGGAGAGGTGGGGGATGAGGAGAAGGAGGGCGGAAGTGTTGGAACGAGACGGACAGCTCGGAAGGGCTTGATATATTCGCCGCGGACGCGTCGCGAGGCCCAAAGAGGCCGGTTACGTCAGCACACAGCCAGGCTGAATGCTGTGGCCGCTTGTCTTCTGTTCCTGCTCTTCTCTTCCGCACAGCCTGCTCGCTGGGCTGGCACCGGTACGCGCCCCCATTGCGAATTCGGGGCTCGTCAATGTTCATTTCGGTGCGTAACCGTGCACAGACCACCATGTTCTGACTAGTTTCAGCAGGAACGAGCTCGCGACCGACGATTGAGCCCAGCATTCGCGCTGGCCGGCGCCGCTCGTACAGGGTTTCGTGCACCGTCAGCCGTCACCTGTACCCTCGAACGTGCGGTGGGCGTACTTCTCAGGTCCCACGGACAAAGTGCTGCTTGGGCGCATCATCTAGCGGGGAGTCCGACCAACGGCGTCCGCGTCACCATACCATCCAAGACCTTGGACACAACGTCGTGATCTTCCAAGCGTTGGAAGAAGTCCTCTCTCTCTTTGGAAAGCGGGCATAACTTCCAGTACAGGTGTCAGAAAGCTTGCTTGCCATCGAGTTTCGCGTCGCGATGCTAGGGCCCAACGGCGGACACCTTTGTCCGAGCCTCCGTGCGGCCACTTCTTCCCCGTGGTCGGGCTCGATGCCCGTGGTTGTACGATTCGTAACCTTCGAATCACGAAGCGGTGCTTCACGTATCGCACCGGCACTTACATCCTCCGCCCGCCAACTCATGCCCTTCTACTGACGTGTCGAGCTCCCAGTTCTCCTCCTGTGTTTCGCGCTGTGCTTCGTCACGTAACTCTCTGATGGCTGCCTCTGCCTCATCTATTCCTCGATGCACTCTAGTACTTACGCCATTCTGATCCTCTGATTCTTGGAGCATAGGTGGTGATAGAGCTTGATAGGCCATCGCGTTTGTATTCTATTCCTACATGGCCGAGCATGTTCGTAACACACTTCGGGCATCTATAAACCGTTCCTTTCGCCAGCGGCTGTCGTGATTGACTGTCAAGCGTCCTCTGCAGTGGGATCTGCGTCGTCACCAATGTGTTCGCTTCTGCTCGAGGAATTAGTACAAAAAACCTCTGAACCAACTTCGGTATTCAAGGTTCAGCTGACCCTTCGGGTAACGACCCTGGCTGTCTCGAGTTGCACCTCGCGGGTTCGGCGTGTCACCGTGTACGTGTACGCTCTATACAGCGGTCAGCGGTGCACTGGACTCTAGCACAGGCGGATTGCAACCTTGTGCTCGAGCGGCGAAGGGGAAAACCCGAGGCATCACATGTACTACTATACGCACATTGCAAGTGCCAGATTCGTGGTATGGACCCACGACGATAATAGTTACCAGTTTGACCCGCACGGTGTCTACTTTACCAGTCTTCATACGAATCATTTGGATACGAGCGAGGTCCACAAAAGTTGGGAAACAGCAATACAGAAGTCAATTGCGCGCTATGAATACAAGTCCATCCAACTTCCATGCTATACTACATTCCAGTGTCGACCTCAAGGCAACAACCCTCAGTACGTACCCGACCCGGCACCGTATCCGCCGCCAGCACCACCGACATTGCCAACGCCGTGAACATCCGAGAGCGTGTTCGCGTTCTGTAGCCCACCGAGCTGACGGTTATCCGGGTGCGCACCATGGGCGACGGCACGCTCGCGGCGCAGAAGAGCCTCCTTCTCGAGACGCTCCGCCTCCGCGATCTCTGCGCTCTGCTGCTTGAACGCACCAGCCTCCTGCTCCTTCTGCATGCCCTTCTCCTTCAGGGCCTGG
The DNA here is from genome assembly GCA_004369055.1 of Polyporus arcularius HHB13444. Taxonomy (NCBI): domain Eukaryota; kingdom Fungi; phylum Basidiomycota; class Agaricomycetes; order Polyporales; family Polyporaceae; genus Polyporus; species Polyporus arcularius. The sequence continues at coordinate 18,384 of ML211563.1, forward strand.
CTCCCGACGAGCGTGCCGAGGCCGCGCTCAGCCTTGCCTGCGAGGCGGCCGGCGCCGGAGCCGGAGCGGTTGTCGGAGTTGATGTGCGTGGCGGGCGGGACAGGGGGCTCGTTCATGCCTGCGCCTGCGCCGGTGCCGGGAGCGCCTGCGGTGTGCTGGTGCGCGTAGGGATCAGAGCCCATGGCACCCTGCTAGGGAGAGGAATATGAGCGGGAAGTTCAGATGAACGACGAGGGGTTAGACATACTTGTGCGCCGTAATTGGGACCTTGATTAACGCCTTGGTTGGCGTACGGATCCTGAGCACCTGCGGTCATGTTGGGATCGTTGCGGGTGAGCTTGTTGCTGTGATCACCGTGGTGCGTGGTGGTGTCCGTCTTCTGCGAGGAGAGGCGAATGAGGACCAACATTCGGACAGCAGTAGGGGAGGCATACCTTGTGCTTTCCAAAGAGAGGCATGATGATTATGTGTGGATATGAGGAAAGTGGTAGTAGAGGTCGTTAGAGTCGTACGTCAAAGTTGGGAGAGTAGTTCGAAATGTTTGGGTAAACTGCTGAGACCCTGGCACCATATATATGCATACGGGAGGAGTGGTGCCCATACACCCGCAGTATTAGCTGCTCCATGGTGACGTCCTCCAGCGGAGAGGATGGAGCTTGTGCCCGCGTCATCTTGTGTCTTGTGTGAAGCTTTCAAGGTTAGGTATGGAGGCGGTAAGGTACGTACTTAGCCAGGGGGAGGAGGTCAGGAGGATGAACGACCCCACGTCAGTGGAGTCGGGGTGGCGGGGCGTCCGTTCCAGGCTGTGGTTGATACTACGGTCAGTACGTAAGTACAGTAACCGTACTGTGTGATGCTCCTTCAACAATCCACTCAATCTGCTGCCAAATATACAGCATGCGGTAATGCGAAATATTGCTTGGTTGTTGGGCGGAGCAGAGGAACTTCGCAAACTTCCGGGGCTCAGACGAATGGGCGCCCGAGTGATGTCGAGCGCCTACGAACCTTAGCCCTCAACTCCTCGTTTCCTCTGAGTCCTTGATACTAACGGGCATGAACACTCTCGACGATACTGAACCATACTAGGAAAGAAGGCAAGTGGATTGTTGCTGGGATATCATACTTATTGACTCACCACATATAGGATAGGAGCGACATGCTCTTCCCGATTGCTCATCGGATCAGGACTACGTGCATGCAGCGCAGGAGTAAGGTTGGCTTGGCCAGCCTGCGAGTCGGCGAATCCGGGGCTAGCAGCGTCTATGTTGCGAGCGAAGCGAGCATACCCATTAGGCGGACTCGGAGTGCACTTGCCCGGGACAAACAAGTACAAATGTAACGGTACACAGATCCAGATGCCACGAAACCAGATCTGCCCAACCTCTGTATGCGCTGCTGTGCGACCTCTACCCAGATTTCACACATATATACGTCACACCGCCTTTGACCTGCGTGGAAGGTTTCAAGTTGAACGAAGGTCATCTGCGCAAGTTATGGCGGTTCCAACCTCCGTGGGCCGGAAACCAACATTGGCGCTTCGCGAGCGCGCTCTAGCGCGCATGCTGCTGGGATCTCGCACGTAGTGTTCTCAAGGTATGTTCCCCTTCCACGCACACCGACCACGCGTACAAGGCCTGTACACGCGTCTTCGGAGCGAGCACCATCGTGCCTAACGAAGACTAGTACAAATACACCACGCATCAGGTACCTT
>ML211564.1:0-20080 GCA_004369055.1 Polyporus arcularius HHB13444
AGGTCCTCTGCAACCTGCTCGCCCTCGGGTGGATAACGCACGAGGAGGCCGAACGCAACTGGCGCGAGGGCGATTGGAAGGCAGTCGGCGACTACATGTCCCGTCCCAACGGCCCCTACCCGGTCTGCATTCCCAAGTCGCACAAGAGGCCCACCGCGGCCTACCGCGCCGCCCTACGCATGGAGGCGTTCCGGTCGTTGGACGACGACGTCCCGGAGGAGTGCATATATGTCCCTCCCGACGAGCCAGGCATGGACGACGGGCCTCAACGTATTTCGTCTTTCGCGCAAAGATTTGCGCATCTGCCGCTCTCCACTGTTGCCAGTGCGTCCCAAACTCCCGCCACCCCTTGCGCCACCCAGGCTTCCGCCACTCAGTCTTCCGCCACCCAACTTTCTTCCACTCAGTCTTCTGCCACCCAATCTCCCGCCACCAGCCACCGCGATGCGTCTGGTAACGACGTTCACGCCGACAAGCGTCGCCGAGTGAGCTCGTCGGGCACGCCACCGGCAGGCCCATCTCGCACGCTCAGCCGCACCCTGTCGCGCAGCGCGAGTTCTCAATTGCTCGGCTCGTCGCGCTCCGGCACTCCCGTGTACGAGGAGCCCCCCGCGCCGGTCCGCGCCAACGCACTTCGTCGCACGCAGACGATGGCGAGCATCCCCGTGCGGTAGGCGCATACGCGTGTGGGCGCCATAATGCCCGACGGCGCACAAGGCGTGAATGGTGCGCATACAAGGACCCTGCATGTAGGAAGGACTGGCGGAGTGAACGGCGCGGACGCGGACGCAAGGGTCAGTAGGAATGCGCGACAGTTATGTATCTCTAGCACTCAAGTTCCACACACCACAATCAGAGGCTCTTTGCTTGCTGTACAGTGATATCTTATCTTGTGGATGTATTGCTCTTCGCACATACGTCGATCGTGTACATAGGCCGACGTGTACCTCTTCTATCTCCCTCCGTAGCTCTCACCTACCTCTTACGCCTCCTCTTGCATCGATGCATCTTCCCTCACGTACACACCTTCAACCTTCTTCTATCCCATATTGTTCCGCTCCCCGCCGGTGTCCGCCTTCTCCTCAGTTATGCGATTCATACCATTCAGTTTCCTTCTCAGACTTTCGTAAGTAGTACGGGCCCCACACGCACACGTGCACCTGCTGTAGAATAGGTTACTCCCTAGTCATCATAACGTCTCATGGAGTTCGATCGTGTATACGTAGATTATTAACTTGACCTTGGCAATTCGAACGGCGCGATTACCTCTGTAACCCTCCCCGGGTAGGGCTCTAGTGTCACCTCGGCCCTCCGAGAAACCAGAGATAGGTGAGTGCTGGTCCATTTCGCGCATACTTTAGGGTTCACTGACTGGGGGGTCGACGCAGCGATGATGCTTCTGCGAGAAACTTCAGCTGCTTAACTCTCGATATCCGGCCAGCTGTGCTTTCCGTAAATGAGTTCAGCGGATTTTCCGCCGGGCAGACTTCACAATCAGTCTGATGAGTCTCTGCATGGCTGCGGATATGAATCTCAGGTTGATGTCCGTCTACCCCCTTGAACGCGCAACGGGTGAGCTCAATCGAAAAGTACATGACTCCGAACCGGTTCGTGCTGAATCCTGATCATGAATTGCAGACATACGCTCGTGCCTTAGCCAGGCGGACAATCTACCCTTCTCCTGGGCCAATGTGCTATATATCAGACCCCAAGCCTGCAGGCAGTGAGCGAGCCCGACAAGTGGTGGCTGGGAGGAGGAGGAGGAGAGACAGAAGTCACGGTCACGCTGACAAGACCGGGCGCCTGTGTCAGGCCTCCTTTTCGTCTGCTCCGCCATCAGCATTCACTAAGTATCCTCCTCTTCCTCACGGGCAAACTTCAACGTGAGTCGCAGACTGCGCTTCTGCGCGCAGCCTAGAAAGAAACCTACTGATTTGTGTACAAGAACAGTCCAACCATGGAGACATCAAGTCCGCTGCCAGATCATGAGTAAGACCAGTACTATCGACTCGTCGCGCCATGGTACTGACCTGGCTCAGGGGCCTCCTCCGTGCAGAGGGCCTGCAAGGACCATACTACGGACTCCGGCCTTTGAATACTACGAACCCGTGCAACTCCCCTCAATTGCTCGTTCGGATGGACGACCTCTGCAACGAGTTCTTAAGCATCTCCGCCCTCGTGAACACCCGTGCACCGGTCAACCGACTGCCCAACGAGATTCTCCTCGAGATATTCCTCGCCGTCCAGGCGGGAACGGAGGAAGGCACTTCCCCGGACTGGCCCGCGGTCCTGCTGGTGTGTCGGCACTGGTTCGCGGTTGCCGCTACGGCGCCGCATCTCTGGCGTGAGCTCGTCGTCAGCAAGAGCCTCAACCTCCTGCGCACTGGTCTCGTTCGGTCGAAGGGGCTCACCATCGGTGTCTCCGTCATCAAACGCGACGCTGTACCGGAAGCTGCGACGACGATCCTCCCTCACCTGCACCGCTTGCACAGTCTCTCCATCAGCTCGATCCACCAGAGGCACAAGGTCCACGTCGCCTCGCTCCTGCAGCACCCGATGCCAGTTCTGGAGCGCCTGGATGCGATCATCGAGCAGCCGACAAGTTGGGTCGTGAACGCCGAGAATCCTTCGCTCGGCATCCGCAGGATGCCCCTCCCAGTCGCCAAGTTCCCGAAATTGCGGTCCTTGACAGTCGAGAAGATCGCCATTCCCCCCGGCCCCGATGCAGTGTACAATCAACTCTCTGTGCTACACCTCTGGGGCCCGCAGATCCGCAACTATGCGATGTTCGTCGATATCCTCCGTTCCTGCCCCAACGTTGAAGACCTCGGCCTCGAGCTCGGACAGGGTGGCGTGGACCCCAACATGGAGAAGGTAGTTCTCCCGAGGCTGCGCACCGTTCAGCTTCGCGGGTGGCGCTGGTTTCTTCGCGACATCCTCCAGACCATTGTCATCCCCGCTACGGTCGACATGTCTATCGAACTCGGTGGCCCAGAAGACGACGCTGTCCTACGCGAGCAAAGCATCTCCGCGATCCTCCCTCCGGACTATCAAACAGTGTTGCCTATCTTCTCCTCTGTCACCGAGGTGCACGCTCAGGCACGCGCGTCGGAGGACGTCCTAGTCGCGTATGCTCCGTCCGCTAACTCCCAGTCCGAGCGTCGGCGGCTCTCTCTTCGCATGCCCATCATCCACAGGCTACGCGGAGAAGGCCTGGAGCCGTGGGAAGCACTGGCAGATCCTGAGGGCGAGGCGCAAGCGGCCGAAGACCCGCGAGAAGTCGCACGGAGCCTCCGCCAACTCACCATCTTCTCCGCCGCTCCCGTGTCGACGTTGCATATCGACATCGAGGCCAGGCAGGAAGAATGCGTCGACTGGGGGTTGGTCCTCGGGAGCCTCCCGCTCCTGCGAGATGTGACTATCACTGCGCAAGGTCACGCCCCCGACCCCCGCGGCGTGCTCGGCGCACTGCCGTGGCAACGCCTCCGTGTCGTCCGCGTCCGCAGGTTTCGAGCGACCCCAGATACTTACAAAGACGACCACCTGTTCGATCTGATAGGTCGCACTCTCCCTTTCATGGCTGTGTGTCTGGTTGACAGGGCGCAAAAGGGAGGCGGAAAGCTGGAGGAGCTCGTGCTCGACCTGGATTGCCTGGACGAGCAGCAGTGGGCAGAGGTCGAGGTGCGTACCAGGGCCGCCCGGCAAATTTTCGCGGACCTTGTCGGAGAGTTTGAGTACAGGGAGCAGCAGGGTTGGCGAGATGTATTCACATACAAGGATTCTTGAATTCACTTGATTGTATGAGGACCTCAGAATTGTATGGGCGATTTCAATTTTCGAGGACTCCGAGTCCATCGGACGAAGTCGGAGTGCTTGTATCGAGTCCCTGCGATAAACGGTTGGAGGCTGCATGCAATCCTCGACGGATGTATTATGTTTTGGGTAGATCTCGCTGTCCTTTCCAGACGGTCGTTCGTGAAGGGACTGATCAGACACGACTCTGGCCAGTGGATGATCACCAAAATTGAATGATGTCCAGAGCGCTTATCTATCGCGACTGCGCTGACGCGGCGTCTACCATGATCGTCTTTCCGACCGACGACTCAAGAGAGCTCAAGAGTCGTATGTTGTGCGTGTAGTCGGTAAGTACTGTATGCTCATGTCTATGATATCTGCTCACGTGTCAGTGAAGAACAACTGTAGCTTGTCCTCCATCACCATCACCGCCAGTCCTGACCAAGTCGGTGTCGCAATTACCGACCACCTTTCGAATATTGATACACGATCTGAGCCCCAAGAAGCGATCACAAAGTGTGTCATACATAGCCTTGCAGCCTTTGTAGTCTGTACTGACGGATACCTTAGTCGGGAACCACAGTGCCTCGCCGGGATGGGTACCACGAATGGTGGAGCGGGACTGGTGGCGGACAAGACCTCACCGCTGCAGCTCCGTACGCAGGCCGACGTCACCGAGCAATTGAACGTCATCAAGTCTAAGCGGCAAGAATTGCAAGACGCGCTCCGAGCTCTAGATGCCGATGAAGTGCGCCTGCGCAGGCTGTGGAACTCCTTCCTACCGGTCAACCAACTCCCCAACGAGCTGCTCGTTCGCGTCTTTCAGCTCAGCGCTGTCGACTACGAACTCTGGCCATGCCGTCTCCGGCGCGACATGATATGGGTCCGCCTCATGCTCGTCTGCTCATATTGGCGGGACGTCGCTTGCGCGGCGCCGACGCTCTGGGGTACAATCGGAATCACTGGGAATGTGCCGGAATGGTTGAATCTTTGCCTGGATCGCTCAGCCAACACAAAACTTCACATTCACTTGTCCAAACCCTCACCAGAGATGATGCAGGCAGTCGCTGCCCATGCTGAACGTATCGAGGCTATCAGTATCAGTTGCCCGGACCAATCACGCACCCTTTCGCAAACCTTCTTCCATCGCCCCATGCCGATCCTCCAGGACCTCTCCATATCCGCCACGGATCGTGACACGCGCATCACCCTCCAGATGCTTTCCGCCCACTATCCCGCTCTGTCCTCCCTGCACCTCTCCCACGGCGAACTCCCCTCGGACATCCACCTGTACGCTGGTCTGCGGGAGCTGATCCTGTCCGATTGCGGTTATGGCTCAAGTCCAACTCTGTCGCAGTTCTTAGCAGCTCTCCGTGCATCCACGCGCCTCGAAAGACTCATTATCGCCAATGTCCTGGACGGCCTTTCGGGCAGGGATGTATCTGGGTTCCTCCCTGTGGCTCTGCCTCACTTGTCCAGCTTTCGCCTTTCCCACAACTGGCCCTCGTACGGACTCACGTTCCTATCACACCTACGCCTCCCGCCCACATGTTACGTGGAGATCTTCGTAACGCCCCACGCCGAGAACTTTGCGCTAGAGCCGGAGGGCCAAACGATCGCTGCACTACTGCCGGAGAACATTACCGAGGTGCTGCCGGTACTGCCCTCCGTCACCGCGCTGGAACTCGAAATGACCGATGGCGACTATGCTATACGGGCAGTGCCTCCTGGCTCCGATGGGATTCGGGGTACCGTTCTGTTCGGCTTGGTCTCCGAGGGGCAGCCCGTTCAGGACTGGTCGACAAGCCTCTCGCTTGGCCTTACAGAGCTCGCCCAGGTGTTCCAGGATCTCCCGGTGACGCGGTTGCGTGTAAAAGGAGACCACCGCAGCTCCTTCCTGCCGGATGCCTGGTGCGAGGTATTCAGAACGTACCCGATGTTGGAAACTCTCGAGCTCACGGGTTCGGGGTCGCCTACACGGACGTGGACGGGGTTACGCATGGCAGCACCCAATGTCGCCCACCAATCGGGTCACGGATTGCCGGCGACCGCTTGTCCTAGACTGCGGACGGTCATCGTGGACGGGATGGACATGATGGTATCGCAGAGGTTCTTTGAGGAGTTGCTGGCTTGCCTCCGTCATCGTGCCCGGCAAGGAGCGCGCCTCGAGAGCTTGCGTCTGAAGTTGAGAGCCGATCACGCGCACTTTGACAAGCTTAGGCGCAAGTACTGGGCCCAGGTGGAGGAACTAGTCGGGAGCGTCTCGTACGACGTCTACGACTTGTAGTGATACATACAGCAGAACTTCAAGTAAGTAGTAGCATCCCAAATCCTGCACCATACGCTGATGTATTTGCCCGAGCGAAGCGAAACTCATTTTGCATCTCCGCACACGACTCAGAATCCCAGAAGGCTTGCACCTCGATGTACAGGTCGAAGAGGAAGAGACCCATGTTGGCATGAGCTCGCAGGCAATCTGTGACTCGAGCTGAAGAGCCGCCAGACGACTCGTTCCACTCCCCGAGCATCCTGTGAAGCTTTGGCAGCACGGTGGAATGATCTTGACCCGACCGGGACACTGACTATTGTTCGTCGCAGGAGTGCACAGGAATAAAGAGCGAGAGGGGGTTAGGAGTCTCGGGAGTGTGTAATCCATCGTACTCGAGGTCAGTGATACCTGGGAAATGATGGAACATACGACCGCCGACGTTAAAAGTCTTGATCTCATCCGTAGTCAGTATGTACGCACGTCCGGAGTGAGTACCCAGTATCATACAGCTGACGCCCCACTCCCACCCTTGTCCCATGACTAGAGCCTCGATACGCGGTCAAGATCGAGACGAGGGTACTTACCGTCCTGCATATTCTTCAGCAGGTCCGTGTTTATATCGCCCGTATACCCCGTCTCCCGCATCCAGCTCTCCAGCGTATGTCCGAGCGGGTTGACGCGTCGGTTCCACTCAAGATCGCGCGTGATCAGGTCGTCGCGGTACCCCGCCCACCAGCACGAGAAGTTCTCGCGCCAGGTCGTCGAGCCGTCCGCAACGCCTTGCTTCTCGTTCGCGAGCGGCTTGTTGATGTCGTCCTGGTCCCACAGCGCGAACCATCCGTCTATGGTGAGCGGCACGTAGACGGCGGGCTTCCCGGTGACCTTGGTGAATGTCGAGACGAGGGTGGGCCAGTCGACCCAGTCGCTCGCGACCTCGAGCTCGCGCGAAGAGGTGTCCTTGCGGTAGTCGAAGATATAGCGGGCGAAGAAACCAACGTCTGCGAGTGTGATGAAGGGGACATGGCCGTCGCCAACCGGCGTCGCGAAGACATAGTTACCGTCGGCCCGCTTGTGGAGTGGGCCCATCATGGGCTGCGAGCGGCTGTCGTTCAGTTGGGAGTCACAAGGGGAGAAGATATATATACGCGCAATGTTCAGCATTTCCATGTACACCACGGTCGAGAGGATGCTCCACGACATGGTGTTGTCACTGACAACCGAGGGCTGCGCTCGCATCCAGTCACTGACTCGAGCCTTCCCGTCTTCGTGTTCACAACGGTAGATAGGGTTGTACCCTCCTTTCTGTTTTCCAGTCATGAGTGTGCCATAGAAGCAACGGGATGGGACGAACGGACCTTGGTTGAGTAGTCCGAACCGCTCCACACGTAGTGCTGCAGCGTTCCGACCTGCTTGGCCAGCTCGAAGATGCGCATGCCGATGAATATCTCCTTCTCTTCCCCGAGCGTGAAGCTGTCTGTGTTGACGAACACTCCGTAAGCACCCGCCATGGCGGCGAGCACACTGGTAAAGTCATCGACCGAACCTGCGGCGAAAATGTGGCTGAGCAAACAGAGATAAGGCAATCAAAAGGGCAAATACCCTTCACGACCTCGACACCCTTCTTGGCAATCTGTTTGGCACGGGCGCTGGTCGTGTCCCGAGTAAGGACACGTACGGAGTATGGAGATGGAGAGCCGTCAGCCGACGTTTTGAGTAAGGCATCGACGACGGCCAAGCCTTGCGCGCCAGTGCCTCCGATGACGAGAATAACCTTCTTTGAGAGTGCGTCAGAGGACATATCCACGGGGAGCGCGAGGGTGAGGTTCTGCGTTTGACAAAATGAGCTCATGCCTTAAGTATCACCGTTGGAGTAGCAGTCGGTCAGTACATGGGAAGTGCCCGAGACTGCGTTCGCCTCTTGCTCAGCCGGCCGGCGAGAAGGCGGGGTACGTGTGCTCGTTTGCCCTAACTGTAAGTGATCATTGCAATGGAAGTCGTGTATCGTCGTGTGGCTGCCCTCGGACATAGTGCGCGGGCTGAGGTGCTCGTCCTTCCGATGACGCACCGGGATGGTCGTGCGAAAGCAGCGTCGACTCATCCCACCGGTCTCCCGTCCACTGGAAGAGAGATCTTGAAATCCAGAACAACTGGCTATCAGCAGTAGTGTTGTGACTTAATCTTTTCGACATAGTACCTGGTAACTTGGCACTTATCTCTTCCCCCAAGCGCGAGGTCACAGCGTCATGTAGGACTGTCCCGTCACGGACTGTACAGAAGCGACGGCTCCTCTTCGTCCGCAACCAACCTTTATCGTTCATGGACCTGCAAGCAACGGCGGCAACGACGAAATTAAACTGATTCTCAACGTTTCCGGTCCCAAGCCTGTGTAGCGGCAGTGTTGGCGCGAAGTATTCCGGTATGTGCAAGGAGCATTGCTTGCTAATTACTCGGAAGTAAACGGTGTAGAGACGGAGGGATGCATCAGACTCACTGGAAAGGAAGAGACGGGATCCGATCAGTTCTGCACATGAGCGCTTGTCTTCCCCGTCGGCCACGTGCGACGGACACCACTTACGAACTTGAGGAGGAGGAGGAGGGGTAATGTATGTAAGTATCAGCTTTCACCACGACTTTCATCTGTTGCGTGAAGGTGAGTAGGTCAATGAGTGCATATTGCGGCCCAGATTTCTAACACACGGCCCTGTCAGACTCCTGAGATTACTTATAAGTCGTGACTCGGACCATCCCTGGTGAAGCCTGCTGGCAGTGTGTCTCGTACAACCGACGGCTCTATTGCCCGCCATGACGAAGGAAAGTTGTTGGACATGTCAAAAGCTGTCTTCTTACGTCACAAGTAAGTACAAGATTGCGGCCAACCGCCGGAGGAGTCCCTATTGCCCTGACTGGTGCGTATGTCAATTCTGAGAACCCCAGTTTTCTGGCTGAGCAATGGCCGAGTCAAGGCTGAGCGCATGAGACACGACGGTCCAAGACGAATGGAAATTGCGCGAGCAGCACGCTGCGCTCCCATTCAGGTCGCACACGTCATATGGTATGTTCCTTGGGACATGAACTACTGCATGGCGAGTCTGTGTTCCCATAGACCTCGATCGGAGGGATGAGTCTCTCACGTCATCTCCCTGCATAGAACCACAGTCTGCCTCTTTAGTTACTGGCGTCTGGCTCCGATAAGTAGCAAGCTCTATCTGACGTGCCTTCGCATCATGCCAACCGGCGCCGCTCCTCAGTACATAAGACTACGTACTCTCCAGCCGTTACCGAGTGCGCTACTATTTGATCCTGTTACTGATACTGTCTACTCACTGAGTACTGAACTCTCTAGGCATTACCGCTAGGCAGATCTGCTAGCCGTTCCCCCAATGACTCTCGACGTCGGCCTCATAGCGTCAAACTGGCTCTCAGCGCTGGGATCCGCCCTTCATAGCGGTGACGGGTCGGTCGTGGCCGCGCTGTTTCTCCCTGACGGGTGGCTCCGAGACGTCCTCGTCTTCAGCTGGGACCTGCACACCATCGAAGGTCGAGACAACGTCGTCACGTATGTCGCTAACTCCCTAAAGGAAGACTATATCACGAATGCCCGGCTTGACGACACTCCGGAGCTCGAACCACGCCTCCGTAAAGTACCCCTTTCTCAAGACATGTTCAGTGTCGAGTTCGGCTTCCGTTTCGAGCTCCCTCATGGTCATGGTCGCGGGCTGGCCAGGCTCGTGCAGGACCAGGAAGGCACCTTTAGGGCGTTCGCCGTCGTCTTGACCCTGCATGATCTACACAGACTCGAGGACTCGGAGTCGGGCAGGTTGTCGTCTCGCACGGACGATGTGACAGTAGTCTCAGGCAACCACGTGGAGAGGGAAGATGCGGAGTGGGCTAGTCAGGTCGAGAAGGATCCATACGTTCTCATCGGTACGCACTCGAGGTTCATCTGTGGGCTATCGCTAATGCTTTCAATACACTGACGTATACTAGTCGGTGGAGGGCACAGTGGTCTTGAAGCCGCAGCACGTTTCAAACGGTTGAATATACGGTGCTTGGTCATCGAGAAGAACGCCCGCATCGGGGACAACTGGCGAATGCGGCACCCGAGTTTGACGCTAGAGTCCTGCAGACGCCATCACACCCGTACGTCCACCAGGAGTTCAACAGCATTCTATCCTACACCATCTAACATTGATACCATTTTTTTCCAGTGTTATACCAACCTTTCCCGGCAGACTGGCCCGAGTACACCCCGCGCGATGAACTCGCCGACTGGCTGGAAGAATACGTTTGCACTCAGTCTCTTGTTGTTTGGACGGACTCCCAGTTCCGAGTGCACCCTCGGTACGACGGCTGCGCTGGCCGGTGGGATGTTAGAGTCGTCCGCGCCGGTGTCGAAACTCGACTGCGTCCGTCCCACATCGTCATCGCTACTGGAATGCTCAGCCATCCCCTCACCCCCGCGTTCGCCGATCTGGAGCAATTCCAAGGCCGCCTCATGCACTCTTCGGAGTTTCGCGGCGGATCCCCATTCACTGGAAAGCAAGTGGTCGTCATCGGAGCAGGCGATAGCTCCATCGACATCTGCGCGGACCTCGCGCATAGCGGCGCTCAGTCTGTCACCATGGTCCAGCGGTCGGCGACGTGCGTCGTCACCCGGGACAACTTCAACGTGGTCATCAAGGAGATGTTCCCTGAGGATGAACCGCTCGACGTCTCCGACCTGCGACTGGTCGCCCTGCCGTTCCCCTTGCTGGAGAAACTGTCGGTCGCGAGTCGTCAGGCTACTATGGACGCTCATAAGGAGATATTCGACAACTTGCGCAAAGGCGGCTTCAGCATCGCGGATGCTGGCGGCAACCCATACGCGATGCATTTCCGAAGGCAAGGAGGTGCGTCCACAGTGGCTAGTCTCTTGCATCGTCATCCTAAATCTGCCTGGTACTCGGACACCAGCCTTTTGTGAGCACCTCTCGTCCCATCTCACCTGTTGGAGCTGCACTGACAGGTCGAATTGAAGGGTTGGACAAGGGAGGGGCCGCTCTCGTAGGGGATGGGCGCATCAAGGTTGAGAGCGGGAAGTCGGTCGAGCGATTCACCAAGACTGGGCTGATCTTGAGCGACGGCACCGAGCTTCCTGCCGATCTCGTCGTCTTTGCGTATGTGTCTTCTTCCTTGCTGCTTCGTGAATATGAACGAGATGCTGATATAGGTTCGGCAGGACGGGCTATACGCCGATGCGCGAGCCTAATACGGAGCTGCTGGGCCCGGACATCATGAAGCACGTCGGTCCTGTAGGCGGGATGGACGAGGAAGGGGAGCTGAACGGTCTATTCCGCCCTTGCGGTCATCCAGGAGTAAGCTTACTCTACGCTTGTCATATAATTCGAACACGCTGCTAATCCTGTCTGGTTGCAGCTCTGGTTCGCTGCGGGCGACTTCTTCTATTCCCGTTTCTTCTCGAAGCCGCTGGTGCGTCAAAAGGTCACGGTGGAACACGACCGTCTTGGTACTGACTTCGTCGGTCTTCGCAGGCGCTGCAGATCAAAGCAATTGAATTGGGGATTTTACACCAAGACCCGAAGCCCAAGGATTGAATGCTAGATTACCATGCTAGCGTGCGGCGATGGCTTGATCATTTATAACGCTCTGTCAGTAATTTCTGACCACAAATAACGACAATTCGTTATATGGATGCGTTTGGAGTAGTAGAGGGCTTCAACTTAGGAAAGAGTCATCGCCGAGAACTGTCCTGTTAGTGCTATGTACTTCATATTTCTCCGCCGCAAGCCTACGAGGGCGAAGAAGGGAGCGTGTGGCGCGCCGCGCAAGGCCCCGTCGATCCCCTCATCAGCGGGCCTTCAGCAGGACAACGTACGCACAGTGTTCAGCATTTCCACAACATGCATCAACCGAGCTGTCGAGCTAGAAGTGTGTCGGCAATACGAGGGGTGAAGAGCATGCAACACCGGGGCGGTGGGTACAGCAAAACGTGAAGTATCGATTCGGTTTATCTACAGCGTTACGACAGGATTCTCGCATACCATGATATCATAGTCAGTGGTATCGGTTACGGCCACGCAGGATATAGCAGGATATACTACTTTGCTATGCAACTTTTTGTGTGGATGGACGAACGGACGGACGGAGGAACGTATGACGGACGCCCCCCGCACAACAAACACACTCGCCGCAACCCGGACCCCGGAACACTGCGCAGCCCACCCTCAGCAGACAACCAAAACTCTAAGCAGACAACGCACAGACGAGGTCATGAGATCGTGAGACAGGCGGGAGAGCGTAGTGGATCCGGGGATGCGAGCGGGATGCGATGGGAGGGGAACGTATGGCCTGACGGGGAGGTGAGGAGACGACACGGACACTAACATCTAACAGTAGGTTACGGCCCTCGGTAAGGCCCACGGTCCGCCCCCGCAGGCCCGCGTGAAACATGTCAACAGCAGAGCATGCATGAGCAACAGACAGGTGATGGACAAGGAGACGATGATGTGGTCGGGGAGAAGGGTAAACCTGGATTTTGCCGGAGCTGGAGCCGAAGCCGAAGCATGACGACACAGAGCAGAGACCGAATGGGGGGGATGCAGGGGATGGGACATTATACATGAACATCGGAGTGGAGATGAAAGATGGAGGCAGATGTCGAGGCAGCGAAGAGACCTGGGAATATGACGTGCAGAGACATGAGGAGCCGGGGCGCGAATGCTGGAGGAAACGATCAGACGATCGCTTTGATGAGCAGTCCCTCAAGTCTGCAATACTCGGGGACAAGCGCAGCGTAAGACATGAACGCGTCCACGTCCGGCTCAGCAACCTTCGCCAGGCCGAGCTGCAGCTCCGCGTCCGACGTCGGCATCGCAGTCACCGGCTGGAGGGTCGACGGCGCTACCGGCGTGACCGAGTCCTGCGGGTTCGAGCTCGTCAAGCCACCAAGGTCCGGCGTGGTAAACGCTGTCGACGGCGCATCGAGGCTGCCTCCGCTCATCGTCGTCGACACGGTCGAGCTCGTGATCGTCCGGAGGCGCGCGTGCATGTCAGTCTCGTTGAACCCGAGGCCGAACCCGCTGGCAGCCATGGGCGCCCGCTCCATCTCCTCGACGTCTTCTTCCTCTTCCTCCAAGACCACCGTCGAGCCCAGCCGCGATCCGTGGCCGTACGGCGTGCTGGCACCGCTGCCAGCCGCGCTAGTGGTCTTGGTCGTGCTTGGCGCGTTGACACTGGTGCGCAGAAGGGTGCCGTTGGTCGCTCCCCAGCGCTTTCCGAGCAACCTCCGCACTTCCTCCTCGAAGCCGCCACGCCCTGTGCCTGCTGGGGTACCCTTCTCCTTGGCCCACACCCACCGGGCAACGTACGCCCCACCAAGCGCGGCACGGGCCGGGAAGCCCACCGCGGGGGCATTGCGGTGCGGGATGACTTGTGCGGCATCGATCTGCGTTGTCGGCATGAGAACGGGGGCGTTGAAGACATCGCCTGCAAGGTTTGCGATAGAGGGGAAGTTCGCAGCAGCACCGGTGGTGAGGATGCGCGACGGAAGTGTAGAGTAGTCGTATGGGTCGAACGGAAGTCCCATGTTGTTGCTGTTGTTAACGCCTGTGGCGCGTTTCTGCGACGCACCGGAGATGGGACTCGCTGTGCTGCTCGCGTTGCGCGCACGGCCTGCGGCTGATCCAAAGACACCTGTGGGGATCGTCCTAGACCAGCGAACCCGGAAAGAAAGAATCTGGCTTTCAAGCAAGCAGCGTGGGTTTGCACGCAGGTCACGGAACTCGTTGACCTTGATTCCGGTTTCGAACCGGTAGATACCCTTCACGTGTGAGTAGGGATAGCTGTCGCCTTGCAAGAGCCAGAAGCTGAACAGCTTGTCGTCGAGACTGCGGGTGTGAAGGTCAGATCTACCATCTCAGGCTTCTGTCGCCTGCACCTACCCTATTGACCCGCCAGGCGGGACGATGGCGACCAGACGATCGAACGCGCTCCAGCTCTTCGTGTACATGTCTCGTACCAGAGCACGGGGAACATCGGCATTCCTAGGTCATCTCGGTTATCGCCTCAAGTCGCGAACGCTTGTTGAACGGCCGACGCACCTGCTGGAGAGCATGACAATATAGCGTTTCTTTTCGCTGGCGTCCTGCGCGGGGTGCGGATAGAGGTTGTAAAGGCGGGTGGGGATGTAGTTGGGCGCGGGAGCCATCATGATGTCCATAGGACCGAATGTGAGCACGGCATCCGAAGGAGAAGGGCATAACGATAGGTACGAAGATAGGTAGTCGGATGTGAAGGGAGCGACGATAGTCTCTGAATTGTTCCATGAGCGCGGCACGACACACAGGGCGAAAGTACAAACCAGGATCGAAGCCGAATCGGTCTACGAGGTACCGAGAGATAGTCCCGATGCGCCTCCGCCCTCCGGAGACATCGACCTCGCCCAGCCACTGCCAGATGCGATGGCCTTCATCTCGGTTGCCGCCCACGATCTCCATCACGCCCTCGTCCCAGCCGCTCTGTCCACCCGGCTGCGAACCGGCATGGACCCACAACCCTGTGGAAGAAGCTTCGGCCTCGCCCATGCCAACCAGGGTCCCAGTCAAAAGACTGGCTAGAAAGGAGCTCGCCATTTGCACGCGGCCGGTGCGACTCCAGACGTCTGGCCAAGCTTCGCGGACGCGCAGAAGTTGGGCGGCAACGAGTGAGGGGTGTGCACACGTCCCTACGCGCGAGGCCATGAGGTCCGGGCCACCGAGAGCTGCTTCAAGAGCTAGTGCATGCGTGTGGGCAGAGGTATCTTGTGAGATGGGGGTGTTTTGGAGGGAGAACGATTGGGAAGTGATTTGTGCGTGAACCGGTAACCTTGGATCGAGGGCTTGCAGTGGTGGCACCGGTGCTTTCCACCAGACTAGTGCTTGCTAGGAGGAATGAGAGCTTGTCGTCCACCGAACAGTCCCTGTGCCTACCTGTGCAGCACCTCCGACCGCCTTGATCCTCGAAAGATCGTAGTTCTTGCCCAGTTTCTCCAGAAGTAAATCTAGATGGTCACGCCAGTTGTGACGCGTGACACGTCCGATCAGCATGGGCGCCTAGCAAATACTTCCGCGAAGGTGATCGCGTACCGAAGGCTTTCAACCACATCTCCACCGGAGTCGTGTACGCATCGCCGGGCGTCGTAAATATTCCTCCCTGAGTCCTGCATAGCCAAGGACAGAGAGCATTAGCACAGGAACCAGCAGAAGTACGAAAATAACCGTTGAAATCCTGCAAGCGAGAGTACCGGTCCGTGGTTACCCAGCAACGAGTGCGTGCACGCGAAGAGCGACGGGGAGCAAGCGAATTTGTGCCGGGTCAACAACGGGGACTATACGAGTACATATTGAACGCTTGGGAGAATAGCGGATGAGAGCCTCCGCTAGTGCGGGAGAGCGATGCGATTAAAGGGCGCGACGCGCGTCTGATACCATCCGAGATGTGGAGTAAGACCGGAGCAAGCATAAGACGTAAAATCTCTGAAGCCCACAGGCAAGCAGAACGACATAACCATACAGTCCCTCCAAGACATCGCCATCCCAGGGTTGAGAAGGAACGGGAGGTGCCCACAACAGCCCGCGAGGGAACCTACTACTCGAAAATTGCCAAGTACACCGGACACAAAGACCATCATCGTAGGGCCTTGCGCACTTGCCTGCACGATCATCCTGGCCGTACAGAGTAACCGGGCAGTCAAGCGTCCTCCCGGGCTGATGGGACAGCCGCAGCGATGGCAACTGCCTCAAGAATTGGCGGACAATGTCTACGGCCGTGTAGGGGACAGTGTAGCGCAGATCTTGCAGCAGCGTACACGCAAGCGCGGGGGAGAGGCGGAATATGGGAACGAAACACGTCCAAGGGTCCAAAAATGCACTCACTGATACTCCGCGACCTCTGTATCAAAGTCCACGACTTCCACACCGACCAACTCGAGATTCTCGTCCACTATTGAGGCCCTCAGCTGGTCCGTCGCGAGTTCCAGACCGAGAAAGAACGCGGAGAGAGTCTTGGGCGGCATGGTGTCTGCGGTCGCTGTGCCCGAAGCTCAAGCAGAAGTGAGGGCCGTAAGAGAGAACCAGAGAGCGGATGGAGAAGAGAACGTCGTCGTCGCGGGTCGTGTCGTGGTCGTCGGTGAGAGAGAGTGAAAGCGTCTGCTCAGCTTCTGCGAAACATCACCATCAAAGTTCATGTCGTGTTTGCCACGGCTCTCCCCATGCCTCATGCCTCGAGGCGCCAGACGCGCGCCGTTGGGCTTCTATGTCCATATCGGGACATATCGGAGCCCGCCGAAAATCTTACCAAAATATATCTCCCACCGCGCCACGTGGGCAGGAAACGCCTCCTAGGCTCCGGCCACTGACTCCGGATGCATCGACATCCCACTGCCAGGAACAAAAGTAAGTCTTGTACGCGTAGAAGAACTGCGCCCATCTATGGGAGATTTAACTTGAAGAAAAGGAACGTCGCGCCGAAGGACGTGGCATTATGTAAGTAAGTATACGCTGACTCGGAGGCTGAGAAGGCAATAGGATTGGAATTATTCTTCTGAGGAGCACGACTCTCAGGGCTTGTCGAGCGAATCAGACGGTGAGTACTCGACGGTCTCTCGCCATCACATCACACTGGATTCATGTTTTCCCATGCAGAAGAGGACAGGGATGCTGGCTTCCATCCAACTGGAGCTGCTATCATCATCAAGAGCCTCCAGGATTCGCCACTCAAGATCAAGATCCCCCGGGCCGCCTCGCAGCTCAGTCCACAGAAGAAGACTCTGCCGCTGTCTTCTGCTGCATTTTAACGGGAATATTCTTGTTGACGCCCAGTCGCTGGTACGAGCACGAGGGTCTGCTTGGGAGGGAGCTTGACACGAAGGCTGGGGTGGCGAGGTAGAAGGCGGCGGAGTGGTCTGAGACCTCGATGTGGTGGTAGGTTCAGTGGAATCCTGACGAGGGAAAGTCTCGACCGAACTCAGAGATGCGATCTGCCTCATCTGCACGGCAGGGCCAGTGGCGAGGGTGAATGCAGAGTCTTGACACGGCAATGACACGGGGACGCAGTGTCCGAGAGCCCCGCGAGCTTGCCGGCTCGTCTCCTCTATGTCCTCCAGTGATGGCGGCGGGAGTCTGGAGACCAGAACGACGCCATATCGGGATGTCGTGCAACTCTGGAACCTTCGAACGCGGGCGCTCCTGATCACGAGAAGTGGCCAGGTGTTGTGTAGACATAGTGAGTATATGCAAGTCTTCGGGGTGCCAGGAGCTTAGTGCGCTCGCATTGGTGCTGACAAGTCAGAACATTGGCCGAGGTAGGAGAGATTGCGCAAGTAGTCTGATACCGCTCACTACTGAGAGCGCTGCTGAAGCGCGCCATGACGTGTACGCTTCTCCTAGACGACAGTATATGTGAGTACAAATCGACCGGGCTAAGGCATATGTTCGCAGGACGCTTACCTTGACATCCAGCTCCAGAAATTCCACATGTTCCTTGAGTGCCGACTTGAGCTGCACATTGTCCACACCGTGGGCGAGGCAGGCCTGCGTGACGGCCAAGCTGTGGATCTTGCGTCGAAACCCGGCACGCACGCGGAGCATGTAGACCAGCCAGTGCAGGATCTCGGGGTCGATGATAACGCGCGAGAGGCAGATGGTGTGCAAGGAGGGACATCGCGCCGCCGCGACGTCCGCGCCGTCCGGAAGGCTCTGCAGTGCGTGCAGAAAGGGCCACAGGTGGGTGGAGTCAATGCGCGGGTGCGGGTGCTGCGACACGACGTCGAGAGTGAGAAGACGGGGCATTGCTGCGAGAAGGGCGGCGCAGACTGCTGGGGTGAAGCCGGGCCCGGGTATTGGGGTGAACACGGTGAAACTGGTGAGGTGTTGTAACGACGAGGCCAGATTTGCGAGTCTCAACATGGATAGAGAAGGGTAGAGCGGTCTGGTGTCACTCTGACCACATTGGAGGGAGATCATTACACACCATCCCGCGTCCCGCCCGTCGTAGAAGCGGGCGAGTGGACTGGGTCCCGCTAGATCAAGCATGAAGGACGATGGCCGGCACGACAGCAGGGGTCGATGGAGAGTCATGAGGGAAGATACGATGATAGACAGGCGGTCCACCTCTAACTCGCGAGCTGTGATCGAGTGGGAGAGATGAATCGCACATTCATCGCGCAGACATAGACGTCCGTAAAACTGTTCGAGGCCGACGGGACGGTTGCAAGACTCCAACCTGAGCTTCCGGAGGTTGGGCAGGTTGACAGGAGGTGATTTGTCTGGGACGGCCTGGGTGAAATCTGAGACGATGACCATCAGCTCCTCGATCAAAGGGCATTGCCGCAGCAGATTCAGAAGGACCGTAGAATCCAATTCGTTCAATGGAGTCATATTCTTGAGGACGCGCAGCGATGGGCAATGGATAGGGGAGATAGAAATGGGAAATGCGAGTATGGTGAGCGACTGCAGACGGGGAAACGTGTAGGCCGATGCATGCAGCTTGGACGAGACCTCCGTTGTCTCATCGTTCCCAATCACTACAAGCGTTTCGAGATGCTCCGCATTGCTTCGTAGCAAGGACTCGAAAATCGTGGTGGACGCGCGGTCAAATGGATAAATCAACCGCAGTGTGCGCAGTGATACCGAATGAGGTCGGAGGACCTTGAGAGTGGGATGGTCGATCCTATCGACGTCAACGCTGATGCCCAGATGTGCCTCGGCGGCGCGCTTTAGAAAGGCCGGCACCCACAGCCGCTCGACCGGGTTCTGGCCGACGACGAATGCGCTCCAGAGCGCAGCTGAGGCAAGCGCAACGCTTCTCCAACGCCGACAGACCCACGTAACCTTGATCCAGGAAATCGACCACAATGCGCGAGATTTGTCGAGCATCAGGTGCTCTAAGAGGCGTGCACGTAGCAGACGAGGGCGACGGCGTGTGGGTCGCCTACCGAAGATCCATCGCCCGAGAGCGTCGCGTGTCAGGCGAAGGACGTCGAATAGGTGGCGCAGAGGGTTCCCGCCTTGCACATGGTTCCACCTAACTCCCGCGGCAGAATTCAGATGCGTCTGGGGTGACTTGGAGGTGCGGGTTTCTCCGCCGTGGCGGGCACGGTCTGGATCGTCGATGAGAAGACGAAAGATGGTCAAGAGGATGTCATCAGGCAGACAGTTGATGGGTGCATCAGGAGGCTGACCAGGTCTGTCGCATGAGTATAGCCACACAAGGGAATCTGGCAAGTGACTGGTACTCACATCGGGCGGCCCGGGAGCCTCGACACGGTTCGTATTTCTGACGGAGAACGGGTGCCTGATCCTCGCAAATGATAGAGTGGTGGTGTGATGATTCATGAGAGGATGTACGCAGCTGGCGCGAGCAATTGCTTTCCAGGTTGTGGTAAAGAAAAGAAACACGCCCCTATGCGACACGACGTGTCCCCGGCATCTGCCGAAAGGGTTCACGAACTGCCTTGCCCTAGTCGCAAGTCTAGGAGGACCACATCATAGCCAATGAGTACCTCGACCTCGATTGGCGACTGAGACTGACCGCCAGGACTGTGGAAGAGGCTGATCTCGAGTTAAGTAAGTGACCCCGTCGCCACGCCCACTTCTCGGCGTTTGCCGGCCTAAATGACCGTGGCGAGCCGCTCAGAGCACCCCAGGCAGGGGATCGGACCACCTCTCAGGTGGATTCCTTGTACATGGGAAATCCTCCTGAGAGGACCCGTCCCCGCACAGACTTCCCGCACCAAATGCCAAATACGGCGTGGGCGCTATCGCCTCTTTTGGCCTCTCCGCCGCTGCCTTCGGGATGGGCGCCATCGTCGCATGCAGTTGCGCGCTGCCGTCCCGCTGTCCACGCCTGCTTCCTCCCCGCCCTTCCATGGTGCCGCCGCGTCGTCCGGCGTAGATAGCACGCTCTGTAGGCCAGTAGTATACCATAAAAGCAATGTCAATAGCTGCTGTACTTCACCTGGTCTCTGATAGCGTGAAGTTG
>ML211565.1:0-19953 GCA_004369055.1 Polyporus arcularius HHB13444
AGCTGACCAAGCGCCCGTGTAACTGTGGTGATAAGGTCTTGGTAAGGTCCCCAATGAGGTTGGGAAGGGGAGATATGGGCTGATATGTCAAATCACTTGTGTACCAAGTCAACCAGTACAAATATACGGCCAAACTGTTGCCTGGCTAAGTGTCTTACATCATCATTTATGCCCGATAAGGGAACAATCCCTATGGGATTTCGCCCGGGTGAGCTATGGGTTATGGGGTATTGGAGGATTATGGGTTTCCCCCCCTACACCAACTCGGGAATGGCAAAATCCTATGGGGTTTCAGAGGTTATGGGTTATCAGGAGCATGGGTTAAGAGGGTGTCGACTGTACACTGACCTGACCTCCAGTATCAGCAGAAAACAGTTTTTCTGTCCCAAATTCCAAGTTCCAAGAGACACATTACAAATACAGTACAAGACAGAATAACTACTAGTCGTCGCAAGTCGTGACAAAAGTACGTATACGGGCGCGCCAAAGCATCACCACACCGTCATAGCTATACTGTACAAGCCCTCGCGTGCGGCGTATCCAACTCGCCCGCCCGCACACCGGCACCAGTGGCATCATCAAATCGCAGCGGCAGCCCCCCGGACAACTAGACAGGCTCGGGCGTACTCCGCTTCTCGTCCATGACGCGCACGCTGTTCGGGCGCGACGCGCTCGGGCTCTCCTCGCCGTCCTCGAGCTCGTCGCGCCCGCCGCCCTCCTCGAACGCGGTCTTGTGCTTCTCAAAGTGCGAGCCGTAGTTCTCCGGGCCGATGATCGTGACCACGAGCACGAACGCCGCGACGACGCCGATGAGGATGCCCTGCACGGTCGCGTAGTCGGACACGATCTTCGGTTTTCCGTCCTTGTCGATGATCGTCGTGTGCAGGTTCGCGGCGCCTGTCGCTTCGATCTGCGCGGAGGCGGAGGAGACCATCTGTGTCGGGCGTGCGGGAGCAGCAGCATAGAGGGACTCTCGGTCAGACGAGGGACTGGATGAGCAGACTGGGAAAGTGGGTACGCACGTTGCCGAGTTGGTATGCGACACCAGGGAAGGTGGCGCGGAAGGCCGGGGGCGAAATCTCTGCAAGCTGAATTGGGATCTGCAGGGAAGCCACGCGTGTCAGCGAGACTGGAGGTATCGGCAAGGAGGCGGCAGGGAGAACTCGCCACACCCCACGCGCCCTGTACACCGAACTGGATGCAGAACGCCCCAGCGGCGAGGGCACCGAAGCTCGTCGGCAGGATCCAGAGCGGGATGAATGCTGCAGGGAAGGCAGGAAACATGAGTATATGCGCGCGTTCCTTCACAAGCACAAGTGAACTGACCGCCAATAAGGAGGACGAAGATGCTGCAGAGCGACAGAGTCAGCGGGCGCGGTACCTGGTAAGAGTGGGAGAGACGTACATGATGGTGAGACGGCGGCCGATGTACTGACTGACCCAGCCGGCGATGGCACCTCCGCTGTTACCGACGTTAGCTCGCCGCACACGGTACACGTATGACCCTATGCGATACTCACGCAATCGCACCCTGGAACGATGCCGAAAGTCAGTTCGTGCGTCCGAAACCACCTGCATGGATTGGGCACTCACGCAGTTGCCAATAATAGTAGCGACGGTAGCATTGTGGTCGGTGAACAGCTTTGCGTTCGTCAGGTACGTGGGGTAGAGATCTTGAGATCCGTGGGAGAGGAAGTTGAAGCCTGTGAGATCAGAGCCGTATCAGTGACCCGCTCATCCATGCTCGTCCGCTTCGCAGACGGATACGGAACGCGGCATCGCTGCCGTGCGCGCGTCCGGGTCTTGAAGCTTATGCGACACGCACCGGTCATGAGGAGCACGGCGTAGATGCAGAGAAGCCAGTGCCGCCTGAGCATCTCGCCCGTTTCGTGCAGGAAGACCTTCGTCTTGTTCTTCGTGGACTCGCCGCGCGCGCGCTCGGCTTCCTTTGCGCGGATGAAGATCGCGCTCTCGGGCAGGAGGAAGCGGATGAAGGCGGCAAAGGCGGAGATGCCGGACGCCGTCCAGAAGAGCGAGCGCCATGTTTCTGCGGTCTCCGGGACGAGGGTGAGGTTGATGACGGCGGCGAGGAGGTAGCCGACGGCGTAGCCTTGCTGGAGGACGCCGGATGCCAGGCCACGGACTTCGACGGGCAGGTTCTCGAGGGCGGTTGAGGCTGCGAGGCCCCAGATGCCGCCCATTGCGATACCGAAGAGGGAACGGACGGCGAGGAATTCCTTGAAGGTCATGACGAAGCCGGATCCGAGCTCGAGGACGGCGATGAGGAGGAGGTTCCAGACGAGAGGCCACTTGCGGCCGTACCGGTCAGAGATGATGCCGAAGATGACCTGTGAGGACGAGCAATCAGATTTCCGGATGTGAATAACAGCGTCGTCATTGGCGGGGTGACTTACAGCTCCGACAGAACGGAAGAGTAGAGTAAGCGTGATAGCGGTCGTCTTGATAACGAGTCAGACGGTCAGCGGGGGCGCGGGTGGGGAGCGGGGGACGCACGATGTCATGAGTGCTGCGGCCGAACTGGTCCTGGAGGCGGGTGACGGAGAGGGAGACGGAGAAGAAGTCGATGGCGTCGCAGGTCCATGCGAGCCAGCTGGAGAGGGCGTGGGACGTGTGTTGTGTGAGCGGGGGTTGTGGGTCCAGGCCAAGAGGAAGAAGGCGGGGTGGTTAGCGATCGGGGAGCGGGGGAGGCGGGGCGACGACACGCCAAGCAACGACGAGAGAAAGAAGCACTCACCCAGACCAGAAGTGGCCCCACTGGATCCATGTGAGCGACGCGAGGGCCTCGAGCAGCGGGCGGCCCTCGTTGCGCTTTTCGCGGCGGGGGACGAGGTTGCGTAGGAAGTAGGGCGCCATCGTACGCAGAAGAGAGGTCGACTCGAGGGAAGGAGGACGCTCGCCCGCTGCTCCTCCGCCCACCACACTTATATCTGCCCCCTCCCCAGGCGTCCCCGGCCATCTCCCATGCGATCTCTGATGGACGCGTCCCCGCGTATTGTGCGTCCCTGCACGTGCCCGTGTGGGGCCCCGGATCGCGCACCCGGGTCCCCTCGCGCTCGTCCACGGCCGACGGCGACTGCAGAGCTTTCTCCCCGTCCGCTTTCCGTCTCGCAGCGTATCCCGAGTCTGCCATTCCATCGCCCGCCTGCGACGACGTCGGAGCGTGACCTCCGGTGCGCTTCGCCCGACGACAGGTCCATCTTTCGCTTGCGTTCTATTGCCAACTTCCCACACTACCCCGCTACACCCCAACCCCCCTCGTGAGTCCTCACCAACGCTCGGCGCAGACAACGACTCCTGCTCCTCCAGCCCAAAAGCTTGTACATGCCAACGCCTCTTGGCCCCCGCAATCGCATCTGCACGACTTCGACGCTGTGCAGACTCATCTGACCCCTTCCCCGTCAAACGTTCGACAAGCTCTAGCGTGCCATCTTCCCGCGGTCTTCCCGGGCACCCCATTCAGTCTCTAGGTTTGGGGGTGCTGTAGCGAATCGAGCAACGTCGATGCCTGTCGACCCCAAGTGGTTACGCACGTCGCTTTGCCACCTTCGCAAGCGGGCACGGAGCTGTCACGCCAGGCGCACGCAGAGGTGTCACCGGAACATGCATCTCCATGTCTGCCACAGAGGGCCGTCCACCACCACAAGAGTTGTTTCACCCTGCCTTTTGTGTCTTCCATCGTAATATCGTAACTATGAGGGGCCTGATTGGACAAAAATAAAAATCTTGAAGTTGATGGTCTGAAATCGATCTCGTCGCCTGCAAATCGCAGTGGATGAGTGCAACCGTATGTGCGAACGCAGATGAGGGGAGGGAAGTGGACGTTGTACCGGAAATGGCAATGCAAGCCCGAGTGCAACTTCAAGTGCAAGTGCAACTCGCACTCGGCGTCTAACTGCATTCGGCAGTCCCACCACAACTCAACGCACAACGCACAATCTGAGCTGGACAACACATCTTCGAGTCGTACTGGGAGGCTGTTTGCAAAAGGGAACCGCAACCATGACTTCAATCAATAAAAAGATAAATAATCCCAACGCGGGGATCGAACCAGAAGATCGACCACAACTACTGACAACGATAACCGCTACACCAACTGTGCTCAGGTATGAGCGAAGTAGCCATGGTATATAGTGTCCCCTGCGCAGGCGACCTTCTGAGTACCTGCACACTCTACTTCACAGTACGCGTAGGTATAGTAATAGTACTACAGCAGGGGGGTTCTCGAGGTCGTCGATACCACGCAGCAAGTAGAGTAATCACTTATGCTCGAAGGCGTGTTGACGCGGAAGGAGGGTGGAGGTACCAGCATGGTCATGGTGGGAGTGAGCTTGGAGTCTGGGCGGCGCAGGGTGGCTTGGCGAGTGCGATCCGCGTGCCGAGGGAGTAGGTATGACTGCTTGCGGCATGCAAGACGATCGACGTCGTGTGCATGGCACAGCAGCAGGAGTGGGTCGCTGCCCCAGGCCCTTGAAGAGCGCATCGCGCGTCTTCTGCAGGAGCGGGGGACTTCTATTGCTGAGCGCGGGACCCGGACCCGCCCTTCTTATAATAGATATAACATTCAGTTGGACAGAATACGGGAGGCAAGACTCACGTAGTACTGTACGCGTCCGCGTGGCTCAACCTGTCCTCGTCCTGTCCTCGTCGCGCCACCGACCTGGCTCATCCTCATCCGCAGTCCTCAACGCCCTGAGCGCCAACGTGCGCGCCCGCTCTCGAGGTCACTACTCACGACATCCACGAACGTCTCCAAGACGTCGTACACCACGACGACTCCAGGTGACTCCCAAGATATCTAGGAACACGCTCAACACGGACATCGCCCCGCCGTCTGGTGAAATGGAGAAGGAGGCGGACAAGACCCTGAGCGCAGTCGGCCATGCGAGGAGAGCACCGCGGGCACGACGACATCCATGGCGCGCGTCCCGAATAGAACGAAGAGGGAAGAGCGTGCGTGCGGGATGCTCCGACGGAGAGGATAGAGGGGCTGCATGCCAGTGGCGTGTCAGCCATGCCGGACGGACAGGGCTGCGGGACGTGTTGCATACCTCAAGAGTCGTCGTCCAAAAGCGAACTAGTCGCGTTCCTAGTGAATTACTCCTGGGACACTTCACTGGGAGAGCAACGACTTACTTCGCCTTGCGCTGACCGCCGCCGCGTGCAATCTGCGAGGATAGCGATCTGGGCAAGCTTGAAGTCACTGTGTGCCATCTCTGACGATGCAGGTCAGGAAGTAAGTAGTCGTAAGCCACGGAATGTTCACTCACCCTCGTCGCGAGCCTAGACTTTGAGCGCAATGCCTAGGCTGCTCGTATTGCTGTGAGCGATGTCAGTTCAGAGGCCATGACCTGCGGATCTGCGACCAGCGCGTCGGCGCATTCAAACGCACGGCGTGATGTCTGTGTATGTGAGTTCATGTCTTCTCGACCGTCATACTACCACTGACTCACATACCTAGGTAGCATTGCGGAGGGAGCACTTTGCACTCCAGTCTCCCTGCGCAGACGTAACCGGCCCGGATCGCGAGGGAGGACGATGCAGCGGACGTGGCATCGTTCTCAGCCGCTCCCGGGGTGCGCTAAGGGCCTTTGACATGTCCGGACATTTCGAATGCCCGGGCACGTCGTGAGGCCTCCCGGGCACCTGCCGTCGACGTCTCCCAGCTCCCGGGCAACATCTGAGTCGGATCAGAAGGTCAGAAAAGCTCGGTGCGTGCTGTTACAGTTCCTAATGCGCACATCCTTGTCCTTGACTCACCTGCACTGCGATTTGTACAGCTCGCCATGACTGTCGACGCGGCGTCGCCTGCGCCAGCCGTCCACCAATGCGCGCTGCCCATTCGAACGGGCGAAGACTGCACAGAGTAAGTTAGTACAAGTCAACTCAACCTTCGTGCACACCTCTGACTCACCTTCTTACCCAGCACGACGTCCCGGAGGAGTCCTTCTCGCTCCATATGCCCTGCGAAGATGGGCCCCGCAGAAACGGCCAAGGATGACACGGGGGCGGCGATTGACTGCTCCCCGAGACCTCCCGGCGGGCTCTTGAATGCAGTCCGCACACTGCAAGCTGAGGTCATTGTCCCCTACGTCTTCTCATGATACCGCGCGGCTCACCTAGCGTACAGTCTTCTCGTACCGTCTTTGTGCTCCAGACGGCCGCGCGAGGGATCTCCGGGCCTTGCCCGGCAGCGACAGAGCACGCCGTCGTGCTTGCGTCACTGCAAGTCCTATCGCGGTCGGGGAGTGCGCTCTTGGCTGCGCGGGGGAAGATGGTACATGCGGCGAGTCTTGTACACGAGATTTCACTTACTTACCTTCATCTCGGTCTCCCAGTCCATCCCTTAAGCTCTATCCAGTGCCTTCCAAGCGCTCCCGGGCTCTCCAATGTGTCCAGCACGCATCCCGGCAGGGCATCGAGTCCGCGGCGGTCCAGCGAGCCCCAAGTCGCCGAAGGCCAGAGTTCCATAGTCATACGAAGACAGCGCGTTCCAAGGTACGCAGACATACAGAGCATCAGAGGGCGAGCGAGTGTGAAGCAGGAGGAAGAGCGATGGTGGTGGTAAGAGAGGAAGACGGCGGTGATTAACAGCTTGGTCAAGCAGGTGCGCGCAGGAGAAGTTGTAAGCGCCCACTGAGGACGCCCGTCTGGCCGTCACTTGTCCGCACTTCCTAGGGCTCACCATGAATTGCTAAGGAAAACGGTGAGAGGGAGCTCGTTTAGAAAGCCCATGACCACCTACCAAGGGTGTAAAAAGCCAACTTGGTGAAGATACGAGAGTACTATGGCGGAGGCTCAGAGACAGGGCAGGGCACACACGCCCACGTGACCGCCCTGCGCATTACGAACGCGCTCCGAGTCGCCGCTCTCGCGTCTTCCACTTTACACCCACACTCTACACGGTCTGCTAGCGAGATCTGCAGGATATGCCTGAGTATACTGAGGTTCTAGCTTGTCATTACACTCTTCGCCGCTGGTTCGACGATGTCAAAGACAAGACTTGCCTCAAGCTGCAGGGGATCTCGGCGGATGGGACCAAGGCAGAGATCCAGGCAGCCAAGAAGGAGGACGCCACTACGCGCCTCGCGCAGGGTCTTGTCTACCCCTTGAACTGCACATCGCGCATTAAGAGAGGCTCGAAGACAGTGCAACAGTATGTCTGGCCGCACATCGACGAGCAAACCCTGGGTACCCTAGACGGCATGGTTCTCCGCGACGTGATTCGCACCCCTCGCACCATAGTGCTTGATTTTGGCCAGTATGGCGTTCAGGTAAGTACTGCCCAGATTCTCTTATTATTGCCCCTTCACAGGATGCATCTCTACAGGTCCAACTCTTGACGCACACGCTCGCTCAACCGTACACGCACGAGCAGTATCATGACGAGATCATGCAAGTCAGCTGCATTGACAACGTACGTACTTTATATTTCATCCTGCGTGCACGTCTTAATCTTCCCCAGCGGCGAGGCTTTCGCGTTGGTTTCGCTTTCGAGTTCGAGGAATATACCCTTGCCTTCCTGTCTGCAGATTTGCTCATATCAGTACGTGTCCTTACTCCCTGTCTCTTACTCTCTGCTCAATTTGGCACTCCAGCCTAACTGGTTCAAGATGTGCGACCCATATCCCCATCAGCACATCGACCTCTACCTCGAATGGCCTCGGTTTCTCAAGGCCGTTGGTGGTATCGTCCAAGATCGGCACACTGCCGGCTTTTATGCGGTCTCGCGGAAGTGCCAACAGAGACTTGCCACCACGGCCATCCGGGAAGAGCATGGGCACATCTTTGGCGGCATCGGGGTTTATACCGTGTCAGAAGCCTTCGCGAGAGCTGGTAAGCATGCATCATCCATTATCATTGGGCCCTATTAACTCTGCCTCGTCGCTGTCCAGGTCTCTCCGTATTCCTCAAGCAGGATGAGGTCTGGGCATGTCCGTCCCGCACTGCTCGCCTTTGTGAGGCTGTGTGGACGATTGCTCATCGTGCTCATACCCAACTGAGGTACTACGTATGCTTGTTGTATCTCCTTATGAACGGTTCGCACTGACTCTCATGCAGGACACTCATAGACCCCTGCTTTGCTGGATACATCCTCGCTCCAACTATCGATCATCGCCTACTATACTCGTACTGGCTCCTTGTCCATGGCAAGCAGCATGTCTTCATGCCGGTCCGCACGAAGGCTCTGCTCCTTGCATACGAAGTAAGTATACCCAGCATGATTGTTCACGCGTGCTGATCAGTCGGTTGTAGAACCGACTCGCCAAGCAGTCTGTGTGGCCAGATGGCATAGCTCGAGGGTGGTGCCGTGGTGAGGATATCGGCCTCCACGACGTCTTCGAGCCGACGTGGATCCGTCCTGCACTGGAGGAGAAAGATCTCTCCCTTGGCCAGCTCATCTTCGGTGAGCTCGACTGGGAAGTCTTGAACGACATCGAGCCCGGCATGTCGCCCTTCCTCACAGATCCTTTGTCCGCCACTTATCGGGAGCTCGGTTTGTGTAGACACACGTCTCGTGTAATTTAATCACTGATCGCCATCCAGGTATGCTTCGCAGCAGTGACGGCCGCCAGCGCGACATGCTGACCTACCTTCACCCTCTCACCTACTTCGACGGATTATTTGTCTCTGACGAGGCGAGTCGTGCAGCCCGTGCAGAGGCACGTCTGTACACGTCACAGGGCCAGAAGCAGCTCTGGACGATCCTCCCTGTCTTTCCCCGCTACTCCGTTTCCAACTACAGGTATGCTTATGCTGCTGTCATTTCAATCTAAGCGTCAACTCACCCATGTACAGTGTTGTTGTGCGGGACCCGGCTCAACTCAAGGCATCTCGTGCACGCATTCTGACCGAGCTGAAGAAGCCACCGAAGCGCAAGCCCAAGAAGCCTGCCAATGGTCCCAAGACAAAGGGCAGCAAGGCTAAGCCAACGGTGGAAGCACAGGCTCTCGACGACGAGGGCGAGTGCGGCGAAGGTACTGAAGAGTCGCCCAAGATCATCCTTGACGAGGACGGCAATCCGTTCTTGTCTTGCTTCAAACCCAGCTCGATCATCGCACCTTTCGACTTGTATTCTCTTGCGCCATCGGGCGAGCGAAACACGAAGACATTTGTCGAAGTCGTCAAATCATTGCAGGTCGCTGTCGGACCCCTGGAGTATTGTGCCCTTGGGCAACGAGTCGTTCGTGCGGGTCCAAAGGGCAAGGACAACTGGATGTGAGTAGATGCACATTGGTGTACCGCCATGTAACTCACCAAACATCGCAGGCTGGTTGTTTGCAATGATAGTCCGCGCCTTGCAGAGCACTATCTGGAGCGGCAGCGGGCCACCCTTGCCAGGAAGTCGAAGACAAAGTCCAAGTCAGCTGCTGCCGCCGCCGCCGCCACCGCACGCAAACGCAAGCTAAAGCGCAATGCTACGCAAGCGGCCCTCCAGAATGTCCGCCCGGACAACATCAGCCCTGCGGACACACA
The DNA here is from genome assembly GCA_004369055.1 of Polyporus arcularius HHB13444. NCBI lineage: Eukaryota > Fungi > Basidiomycota > Agaricomycetes > Polyporales > Polyporaceae > Polyporus > Polyporus arcularius. Next base: position 9,496 of record ML211565.1, read on the forward strand.
ACCGCGACCGGCAAAGAGAGTTCGCTTGAGTATTGATGCAAAGCTCGCCCAAGGACTCATGTAGATAGTAGATTTCTCTTGGTGCTCGGACTCCCTTATAGTACATCTGTAATCGTCTATCCGTTCTGTCTAGAATCCGTCGTGCTACAACTCCCTTGTTCGGACTCACTGAGCGTGTTTGCGATGCCAGAGTATCTTGCTCGTAACATGGGTACTACTGCGTAATAGAGGAGGGATCCACCCTGTCCTGCGCTGCCACCCAAACGACTCGGATGACACAGAGCCGAAGCGGACACAAAGCCGAGTCTGACATGATCAGCCGCGCTCTGCGCTCTGACACTGACACTGAGCTTGCCGGGTTGCGCGAGAGTCGAGACCAAACAGTAACCATGTATTCAATACATCGGGAGGCATCTTTCTCCTGCAATGCAATGCTCAAGTACGGCCTGCGTACTTGAGCAACGGAATACGGAATAAGCCTACGCACCATTCAACTGTTGCACTGGGTCTGAGGTCGGTCGTGCTAGAGAGCGTATGACGGAGAGCCTCGCTGGGAGGATCCAAATTGCAAACAGGAATGTATGGTACAGTGAAGGCGGCCTTTCTACTCAACTTGTTACAGGATTCAGGTAGCTGCTCGACGGTTGGTCAGGAGACAGAGACATGGGGACTTGGACAGCAAGGAGACGAGGAGCCACGACGAGTCGAGCCACGGACATACGGACATGAGGAGACAGAGGCACGAGGACACGAGAGCCATGGCGAGGAGTCGAGGCACAGAGATTGAGCAGCAGGCCAGCGGGGATATGGTACACTGATGGAGTCGTACGGGCAGCGGGAACGAACGGGGCAGTGGTACGCAAATGCGATGACACCTATTAAACATCAAACTCTTGAGGAAATCAGAGGGTGTTATACTCTTCCGCGCTTTGGAGGATGTGGTAGTCCATCCACTTCTCGAATTCGGTTGGTTCGCTGGTCGCAATAGGAACCTCCACCCAAGGCTCCCGCAGCATCTCCATGAGCCGACGGTTGAGCGCAACATGCATCTTGCGGAAACACGTTGCGACCTGGAGTGCAAGCGGTGTCGACGGCTACATGCACAACACCAAAAAGGAAGCAGAAGATGGGAAGGATGATATGGGGTCAGTTTGATTTATAGGTTCTCGAGTCTGGCGTACGTACCATGAACTCCTCGACATCGTGCCCTCGAGGTACCCGCGCACGGTTGACCGGCGCGAAGTCGCGCACAAAGTAGATCTGCAGGACGCAGGGCCGGATCAGCTTGTGGACGGCAGCCTAGGGCAGACGGAACTTGGGCGTGTGCGCACCTTAATGTCTCGTGAATTAGCTGGAGGTAGTTCGGATCCCGTGAGATACTTGCACATTTGACGGGCTCTATGTGACGCATGCTGGCCGGAAGGTGACGAGGTTGGAGGTGCTCCTCCTCCACTGCTCGAGCGGTCAGCAATATTGCCCTGCCCTTGGAGATAGTGTTCGAAGCGGACGACAAACGCATCCTGGAGTTCGTCCGTCCATGGGAGGGCTTGCGACGGGAGGGCATCTAGAGCATCAGTCATGCGAGCCAGCTCGTGACATACTGACTCGGAGTGGTTGATGTACGTGAGCTCGGCAATGAACTCCGCAGCTGACATAAACCGGTTTGTATAGAGGGAGGGGACCAGCTCTCTCCATATCGTCGTGCCATTGCATGTCTAAAGATGGTCATAATGAGCTGCCAGGCTGCAATCTCCGTGTCGTGAAGAGACTCACCTGCAGCAGCGAAACATTGTCGCTGAGCTGAATGTTGAACCCTTCTTTCCATGCCAGAAACGCCGGAGTCTGATCGTACTCTGGGTGCGGAAACCCGAACAGAACTCCAGCATAGATCGTACGGGTGTATGCATCCCAGTCCTGTTGCGTCAACAAGGAAGGGAGCTCGTCGACCTGGATACGGCAAACGCAAACAAGATCAGTATGTTTACCTCCATTATTGGTGAGAGGTTATACTTACCGTCTGGTTCAAATGGGTGAGGATCAGTTGACCGACCTGAGAGTTCTGGGAGAGACTCGTTGCAGCATTGTTAGGGAGCGTCTTCGGCCACTGCTTCAGGGTTTCTGCTCGACTGGGTGACACGATGCCCAGGAGGTCTTCATGATCGATAAGGTCCCGTAACGAACTAAAGGCCAGCAGGAGCAAGCATGGGTCGATGGGCAGCGGGGCTTGGCGAAGGAGGCACAGCGAGGCAGCAACTATATACCCAGAGGTCCGGAAGTATGCGAGAGCGGCGCTGGACACGGGGAGTCCCGATGGAGGCTGGTTTATGGAGTAGTAACCATGATCGGAGTCGACAAGCCGCCAGTAGTTCTTCTCCTTGACCAGAATATTGAGAACAGCCCCAAGAACACTGCGCTCAACGCCTTCACCAACACCTTCAGCGCTGTTACACATGTAAGTTTCACGCAGTAAGGTGGATATAACGCCGGTTACTCACACGTTCCAGAAGCGCGGCTCATGGAATATGTTGCGTGGATGAAAGTGTGCGTTGTAGTCGACCGTGTCTACGATCCGGTGTACTGTGTTCCCACCATGATGCTGCACACAGAATGCGATGAATGCGGTGGCCACAGATGTGAGATCGGAACCTGTGAATCGAAGGCCGATGCGCTCTGGGTCACTGTCCTGATTGGAGTTGCCCTCGAGCACATGCACCTCCCATGCAGCGTCGACTATAGCGAACCATTGATCCATCGAGATCGGACCATCAATGGAAGGGAGAGGAGGGACGGGTATAGTGGATCGCAAGCGCCGTGTTGCCCGTGTTGCATCACTGGTCTGTCGCGTGCCAGGCAGGCACGCGTGAGGTCGGTCCGGCTATGAATGAATTCATTATTCAAAGGTCCATGTGAGGAAATATGTCTCAATCACTCACACTATTGACAATGGGGCAGGCTGCGCTGGACGTCACGCCTGCTGGATCTTGAGCGCTAGCAAAACCGCTGCTGGCCGACGCAAAACCACTCCTGGCCGACGAGGGTGGTACAGATGAGGCAGAGGAACTTGATGCTGTAGAAACTGAGCCGTCGAAGGATGTGAACAACAATGAGGACGACATTGTCAAAGGGTCACAAGAAGGAGCAGACACAGGTTCGGAAGGTGGTGACATGACTCCCGAGTGGTCTAGCAGTCCATCCCGATCATAAAGGCTGGCGTAGTACTCGTCGTCGCTGTCATCATTCTGTAATTGACGTCGTAAGTCAGTCATGAATGTGGATGTCCAGCGAAGTGCAACACATACAAGATTAAATCCAGGGTCGCTTGTCGGACACCCCGGATGTCCGTTGTGGGATGGGAAGCAGCCGACAGCTTCGAACGCCTCAGACTGAGCTGCAGTGCGGTAGCCGTTCATGGCCCGAGCCGCGAGGCACCTATGTACACCAGGAACAAGGTCAGGTACAGGACCATACACGTTCGCGACCTTCGGGGCTGCCAAGGAGTCCATGAGCGCGAGCCTTCACAACGCATCAAGGTGTACAGTGCACATACCAACGAAGATGAGACAACGACCGTCAATAGACTGATTAGCCATGCGCTTGATGAGCACTGTCTGTGTCAACGTGGTGATGTCCTTCTGATACGGACGAAGGAGCAGGGAGTAGTTGGCCGATCGGTTGCCAGGAACAAGAAGTTCCCACGATCCCGCAGCGTAGTTAGTGGACACAGGGTCACCGGAACTGCTGAGAGCCGAGAGGTTGCGCGGCGCAGGAGGGAGTGTGAAGCAGAGGTTGTGTTGCTGTGCGTGATCGTGGATTATTTGGGCTAGGGCGGGATAGACCGGCTGTGCATCGTTTGCAGGTGTCGGAGGCAGCGTCGTGTCGAACGCAAGCTTGTACCTTCGTAACTCTTGATCGAAGAATATCAAGCGGTTGAGGTGGACCCGAGCAGGATCCCTTGTAGTGAGGTCAAAGTGCTCGCTACCCCTGGCGGATTCCTTCCCCTGAATGCAAAGTGTATGAGCATGATGTTCACACGGAACGTGAAGGGAAGGAGAGCATCGCATGAATACCAAAGCGGAAGCGGACAAGCACACGAACCACGCGAACGCACGAGCGTACGAGCGTACAAGAAGTGTACGTACGAGTGCGTGAGCGGACAAGCGCACAAGCGGCGGACGAGCGCACGAGCGGCGGACGAGCGTAGTACGAGCGTACGAGTGCACGAACCACGAACGGACAAGGAGCGTACGTACGAGTGCACGCGCCGCGGACAAGCGGACAAGCGCACGAGCGGCGGACGAGCACACGAGCGTACGTGCAGACACGAGCGTGCATGCGCCGGCGTACATGCGGACACAAGCTGAGCATGCGCACGAATGAACAACTGTGAATGAAAGAAAGCGCAGGACGGACACAGCCAACAACAGAACCAGTGAGCAAACGGTAAAAGAACTCACTGCGTATGGCAAGATAATGATGTGTACGGGTACGCCAGCCGGTGTTGCATCGGGCATGGCCACTGTGTTTTGTTGCCCACGTCGAGGCTGAGGAGCAGGATAGGTGCGGTGCGCCGCACCTCCGCCACGACGTGCGGGAGCATTGAAAGCCGCTCCGGTGGCACGACCTGGAACTGTGCGTGCTGAACTGACCCTGCGGCGATCATTGGTTATCTCGGAGGTTGTGCGCATAGCCGGAGGTTGCCAGTCTGAGGAGACTGGCTGCGATATGGGGGCAACCTGCATGCCTGCACCGCTAAACGGTGTGAGCATGGCATGAGTCTCCGAGTCCGCTAGGCAGGCACAAGGAATACATACATAGAGGTAGTCGGCATGCTCGACGGCTCGTTGAGGCTCACATTGAGATGCCGCATCCAGGGGGCACCACATGTACACGCGCTTCGAGCATGCAGGGTTGCGTGAGTGTCCTGTGATACAGTGAAGCATAAGCAATGATGCATGGCACTCAGCACACATCAGTACTTGGCCGAATTTCTTAGCTGTCTTACGCTGTCTTACACTATCTTACCTGTCTTAGGGACCACCTAAATCACCTCCGTTTGGTCCAAAATTTGGCGCATCCCTGCGTGTGGGTACGACGAACCACTGTGCAAGATTTCAGCCCGTACGGATGTGATGCGATTGAGAGAGAGGACACGTTCAGGTCAGCCACAATCGACCTAAGACAGTGGCTGTGTACCCAAAAGGAGGCATGGCCATTCGCTTTCGCGTTCACCCAGTCCACGTCGGATCATCGAGACATTTGGAGCGTAGGTTTTGTACCTGCTTGTGTACATTCATACCAAGTTTCAGCTCGAACGAACTGCGGGCCGTGGAGATATAGACAGACGCCCAAATCGACTAAGACAGCTAAGACAGCTAAGAAATTCGGGCAAGTACTGATGCAGCGAACGAAGCAATGGCATGACTCAAACATACCTGAGGAATAAACTGGCCACAGCCCGTCGTAGGACAGCCGCCCTTAGGAGGAAGAGCTACAGATGCAGGTCTTGCAGGAGGTGGCGGAATGAAGTGCTCATGTAGTGCGTGCGGATGCCCACAGAAGCACAACGCGTTGTTGGAATTGGTCACCTGGAAGCGCAGTGTGAGACGTGTGTACTCTAGGAGGGGGAGGTGAAGATGAATATAGAAGAGGAGGGATACGTACCGTACAGTCCACCGGCGCAAACTCCGCACATTCACCCAAGCAGGGCCCACATGCGCGGCGAGGAGGCAGCATGACCTGTGTGTCAATCAGAGGGAGGGAACGGAGAGCGAGCAAGCAGTTAGTGAGGGTAGGAGATGTCTGTAATATTACCGACCTCAAGTGTAAGACACGTCCGGGCAACCGCCACGTTAGGACAGGGAACAGAGAGGGGGAAGGACAAGAGGAAGGTGGGCGGAGGCAGCGTAGGAGAGGCCTCGGTTTTGCACGTCGAAAAAATGGTGGCCCGCGGGTGGGGTGATCCGTTGATAGAGCCAGATTGGGCCAGCGATCTGGAAGGCCACAAAATGTCACCTGGAGGACCGGACCTACAGGCTTCCATGAATAGATCAGCATAGGAGCAGGAGGAACAGCTACGGACCATACCAGTGTTCCTAGGTGAGCGGTCCGCTGTCGCTGTCGTTGCAGGCAACTGCATTACACCATTGTACGCAGTGCAGGGGGTCATGGCTTGAGAGCTGCATGGATGGAGGAGGGTCGGCGGAGGGTGGGCCATCCAATCAAACGAGCATGATGGTAGACACATGGGGATTTGCAGTGGAGACGCAGAGAAGATACAAGCTTCTTCAGATGGCAGATCTAACGCGATCGATACGTACGTGCAACACAGCCATGTCGTAAACGGTCGTCCCTAGCAGAACAAGGAGAAGGCGGGTGGAATAGAAGAGCCGGACAATGACAGAGATATGGGTACGGGTACGGGCTGCGTTATAGCGCACGGCAAAAGGAAAGGGCTGCGGTCCATATCGCACGACGAGCTTGCATGGAACGAGAGTGAAAGGCGGGAAGGGTGTAGAGGAAGGAGTCTAACGCATCCAGTTGCTCAGGTAGAAGCGGGGCTTCGACGTCGGGAACACAGACTTCGGAAAGGGAGGTAGGCGGCTGCGTGTAGAACGGGTTGGACCCAAGGGTGTCTGAGACGTTTGTTTGCTCATGGTGAGCGTGGATGGTAGTGTCCTCGATCGCCTCCCAGTCAATGCCGAACGTCTGTGGATCCTCGACAGGCTCCGAGTTAACATCGAGTCCTCGCTGGCCGTTCTGCATCGTCCCAAAGAAGAACATGTCTCGAGGGCTGCGCTGACGCTCGCCGTCGATGCTGATCTTGTGGTGATTCCATGCTTCTGCCCATTCGAGGGTGTCTTCATTGATCGCCCCGAGGAATAGATGATGCAAGAGCCAGATATGCGCATCAATGTTGGGGTCGAGGTCGGCAGAAACCTCCAGATCTTGCAGGAATGCCTTCCACTTGGCCCCAACTCCGGCCGTGAGGTCCACCCACAGCCGCTCAATGCGGATGTTGTGCACACTCCTAGACACATCCAATACCTCCGTCAGCAGGAGAAGACAACATAAGAAAGTAACTTGAGTGAGTGGACATACCTGCCCCATATGTATGACCCGCGTTCGACCCCGCGTACTTCATCCATGAACCGAGCAACCCCGAGATTCTCGGTACCATGGTCGCCGCGCACGCGGCTGGGCAAGCCATGAACAGAAACTAGCTCCTCGAAGACTTCCAGAACGGTTGCTGCACGGTTGTTTGAGCTTGCCTGGATGCCGAGAACAAGGCGACTGAAGCCGTCAATGAATCCGTGGAAGACGATCTTCCAGCGAATGAGGCCTGTGCAAACGAGGTGAGTGACAAGAGAGTATAAGACATGTTAGTGTGTTAGTACTCACCATGCTGGCCATCATGATGCCAGAGAGAATTTGGGCCGGCTACTTGGTAGACACGCCGCTCGATGCGACGCGGCCCAAAGCCGCAGGCAGGAGGGCCGTGGATGCGTGTGTATGATTCTCGCAGCCGTTCTCGAGGGACATGGTGGCCTAGATACCGCAAGTGACCGTCCAGTAGGCGGCGTCCAAAGGTAGGAAAGACCTCGAGGATCGTCTCAGTGATTGTGTCTAGCTCTTCGTCGGTGAGTGTCGAGACACTGCCTGTGGATGACCCGTAGATGCGGAGAATGGTTCCATCATCGGTGGTGTACTCGGTGTAAACGGGATCTCCCGGCTCCACCAACCCAGCTTCGAGAGCGCGACGGCGCACTGAGCGTGCTGAGCATCCAAAGATCTCCGCGAGGTGGGTCGGCCCACGAAGCTCGAGAGCTTGCGCTAGAATATCCTCGTCTATCTGCACGCGGGGTCGTCCACGCCCACCAGTAGGAACCCGGAAAGCAGCAATGATTGGTGGACCATCGGGGATATCGTGGGAGACATGTTCTGCTGCTTCTAAGGCGTTCAGCATATTAGCGATGCTGTCCCCAATGTGAGCAAACTCGTCGGCGGGAATAGTCTGTATATGCTGCCATAAACATCAATGAGTGGAACTCAAAAAGAATGGCATAGGGAGAATTACCTGCTGAACTGTCTCATACAACCGCAGGCATTCCTCGCGCGAGCTTCCCAGCCGAGCGGCATCGCCAATTTGAGTATACAGAGCTCGATCTACGCGGCGAGAGAGTTCATGGAATGCAGAGCGAATGGTCTCCAGAGGGAGAGGAACATAATTGTCCTGTGATGCCATGTGCAAGTGTATATGAGCAAGGAAGGAAGGTAAGTGGTGGTGGTTGGGACAGGACAGCTTTCGAAGACTTGCGCGCGTTTACTGGGCCCAAATAGGGAAGGGCATATGGTTGCTCGTCAGTGCAGCCGTCTGATGCTGTAGCTCCTCGAAATCTCAACCAAGTTGGCTTTTTAGTATTTCATACTATGAGGGAAGATGCATAGAGTACATAGACCCTTACCGCTTGGCTTAGCAATTCCCCCTTCCTCAGAAATAGAGCCAACAATCCTGCGACGGTGCCGGCGCCAATGTCCGACTTATGGCGCCTACGCCTGGCTTCGACACAGCCACATCGTGGCCACTCCCTGCCGGCAAGATTGTTCAGGATTGCATGGAGGCAGGTCTGCTGAAGGCATTCGTGACCAGGCCACCAATGCCAATGACATAACTCCTCCAGGCTGCGGTGGCTTCTCCAAGGCGGACTCCACAAGGTAATTACCCTGGTACTAGTAGGAGTTCCGAGACGGTAAACATAAGCCATTGCGACGGAACTATGCTACCACAATGATCCTACTGTACTGTACATTTGAACTGGAGAGTCAGACCAAGACATACATGTGCCAGCACTACTCGCACAAAGCCGGCCGTCTTCAGGCTGAGCCGAGCCGAGCTTTCGACGGGCTTGATGGCGCTGGTGTAGGGTGAGTGATTCATGAACCATTCGATGGAGTTTGAGCTATAAACAAAGGATAGTCCCGCCAAATTAGCCAAATCATGTTCCCAAGCACCGCACTCACGTTTACTTGGACAGGAGCACCATTGAGACCTGCTGTATCAGACGTCGCCCGAGTGTGCAACACAGAGAGGCGAGCGCGCTGGGCGGCAGGCTGGACTTTGGAGGATGTCCCGCCACGGGAGGCGGCACTTTCCCGTTCCCGGTATGCCGTCTTCTCTGCCGCGGTCGAAACGGCCGTTTGTATTCGGAATGCACGCACCCGCGTCCTCGGGGCGTCATGGACGCGCCGGAGCGGCGGGAATCTCGAGTCCGGGTCGTCAACTCCGCCAGACTGAGTGCAGCTCTCGCTGATGTTCCCACAGCCCCGACTCGAGATGCAGCCTCAGGTATGAGCTGGAACGGCACATCCCGACGCTCGGAACCAACAGGTGCACAGAAGAAAAGCCACGACTCGGAACGCGGGCGCAGACTCGGAGTCACAGAACGAGACGCATCCGAGTCATTGAACGCGTCCCATCGCGGGGTTCAGAGTCTCGCGCTCTTGCAGCGCAGGAGGGCGGAGTAGAGACAGAGCTTGACGAGACGAGACGCGCCACTGGACGCAGATCTTCATGCCCAGAGGGTCTTGAGGTCCAAGGATGCGTCCTGGTCGCTCATCCTCATGTTGAGCAGTGGCTCAGGCCAAGCCGAGCTCGAGCTGAGCCCGAGCCGTCTTGGAGAGCTCGGCCTGAGGTATCGTCAGGCCGTAGCTCTCGAAGCCGAGCCGTGGCCGCGGCTTTTGACCCTAGCCGGGCACATACAGAGCCCGGCACATACAGCCTACTAGTAGGATCCCTGTACAACTGAAGATGAGTCACTCGCTCGTCTGCACTGAGAGCCGAGAGCCAAGCCCGTTGTAATGTACCTGTTCTTGTCAAGGCCAGCTCAGGCTTGGAGCATGAGCGGAAGGTTCGAGCTTCAATATCGTCGTGATGACTTGTGCAAACCAGTTCGTCTCTGAAATGCATGCGTGTTCGAGTCGAGCGGCGAGTGCGAGCATAAGAAGGAAACCGTGTTGCTGTGTGCCCAACAAAAAGAGAGGATGTCCAAGGCCGAGTCGACGAGAGAGGTGTAAACGACGTCCAACCAGGAAAGCGCGGGACCTAGCCATTACCCCCTGTATGGCTGTCGTGCATTCATCCAGACTTCAGAACAGGATGGTAAGAGTGGACACGCTGCGAGACAAACAGCAGGTAAGTGCGTACCATCCCGCCTCCCACTCTCTGCCTCTGCGACACCTCTGCACGACACTGATGAAGTCTGAACCTGTGAAGGCTATGTCGCAACGACTAGCAGACGAGTGGACAACAAGTCCTCAGTCAGTTAGAGCAAAAGACTAATAGCATAAACACAAGTACCTAGCAGACGAGTGGACAACAAGCTACGAAGTACTTGTAAGTATAGAGCATAGAGCGCATAGGTAATCGAGTACTTACTCCTCAGTCAGTTAGAGCAAAAGACT
>ML211566.1:0-19901 GCA_004369055.1 Polyporus arcularius HHB13444
GGAGGAGCGTCGGTTGGAGGGAAGAATTGCCAACGCAAGTCTGGGGAATCCCCCAGACTGCGCGACAGCTTTTATAGTGCTAGATCCTACAGTACACGTGTATACGAGTTAGTACGAGTCATCTTGACTCTTGCCTCGCGCATACCTCGTTGGGTGCGCGGGGATGAAAGCAGGAGGGGGAGCTGGCGGTGAGTCGGGTGGTCGTCGAGTTAAGCGGGAGGCGGAGGAGCGAAGCGAGGTGCGGCATCGCATGTGCGTGAGCGCACGTGTAGCTGCCCGCGCGGTCACCAGCCTCGTGCTTTGGGTTTTCGGTACCGAACCCCTCCTGACCGTAACAGTATCAGACTTCTCGTCTGACGGGTGATGCTTGACGGTTGTGTCATTCACCGGAATACTACTCCAATCACCATGGGTGTCCTCGCTATCTTCTGTTCCATTCATCCCCACGCACGAACGCTCGTCCATACACCTGCATGTGGTTTTTCCGACTTTTCCTATGCTACTACTACTGTTGCCCATGGAAAACAGAGAACCGGACATGGCGTGCGGAGCAGCGCCGCTCAAAAGACACGTACCTTGTACTTACTACTTATCATGTCCGGACGCGTTACGGTCATGTGATTGTGATCACACTTGCCACGTATTGTACACGCCTGCTTGGAACGACGTTCCTTCACTACTATCCCGCGTCTGGATGGCCAAACCACGACATGGAGAGCTTCAAGGTACTCCTTCGAACTAGCCGGCCTGTAGGCTGGTTTTTTGGACCCATCCTGTATGCGATCGGGCTGGTTCATTCACCGGAGCCTTTCACATCTCTCCTGAGGAAGCGAGCCGTTATCCTCCAACTGCTTTCGCTGTCATTTCCACTGGCTCTCAGTAAGGATCTTGCTATGCATGACATCTCCAAGCTGATCCTTGTCATCGTTAGTTGTTTTCGGTGTCAACGACGTCTACGACTTCGAGACTGACACCCGCAACGCTCGCAAGAAGATAGATGGCCTTGAGGGCACCATACTCGATCCGAACTACCACGCTGTCGTCACGCTTGCGGCATGGGTCGCGACCGCCGTGATACTGGCTACCTCTTTTACCTCGGGCAGACGATCCAACGTCGCCGTGGTCTCGCTGCTGCTGTTCTTGTCCTGGCAATACTCGGCACCGCCCTCCCGCCTCAAGGAGCAGCCATTCTTCGACTCTCTGTCTAATGGCGTCATCATCGATCTCGCCTATCTTACAGGATACACAGCTGGTGGCGGCCGTCTCGACCGAAGGATGCTCACGCTGAAGGGCCATATCCTGGGCCTCTGCACAGCGGGCGTGCACGCGCTCGGAGCTGTTGTCGATGTGGACGCCGACGCGGCAGTCGGCCAGCGGACCATCGCTACCGTCTTTGGACCCCGGCTAGCTCTGGTCTTTGGTGCGGTGAGCTAGTGAGTGCCGCTCTTCCTGGATATACTTCGCTCGTTGATGGGTATGATAATGCGCAGCCTCACCGCGCTCTTCATTGAACGACAGCTTACCGTCTTCGGAGTTTACATCCTCGGCGGCCTCTTGATGATGGTCCCTCCAATTGTGGACCTTAGCCTTGCTCATGCCGCATTTCAGGCGGTCGTCTACTGGACGGGTGTCATGTCTGCGATTTGGTTCGCGCAGAAGGCTGTAGTAGCTGCTCGACGAGGTCGTGGGAGTGATTGATGGACGTCTGGGTACGTCAACCGTTTATGTCAACCTGAGTGCACTATCTTGAGGTTGCTTTTGCCCGACAGCTGCGTCGGCGAAGGAGGTTGGCAGTTAACCGGTTATCAGCCAGTGAAGTCTTGGGGTTGTCGCGCGGTTTGTGTGTGGATCTGTGTTTTGAAGGCTCTCATAGTACATGTTCCTCTTCATGGCATTGGGGTCGTCCAAGGCCAAGACACTAGGTCCTCTTGGGCGGGGCACATGAGCTCCCCCTACGTGCCAGCTGGGATGAACTTGAGAACAAGCTCCAGACAGATATAGATAAGCAGGTTGGATACGGTTTTACTCATATATACACGAGACATCAGGGAGAACTCCAGAACCCTTCAAGAGCGCCAACAAGTCTAGACAGTGAATATTTAGGAAGGAGGGCTGCACAGGCGGGATATCAGCGTCGTTCAGATGAACTCATGTCTCAAAGGGACACTTACACAGGTGCGACCGACGTGACCGGGCCGGGGTCGGTGGGGAGAGTGGGGAAGGGAGTGCTGGCGCACGCCTGCTCGATGTCGGCGTTGCTAAGGCCGGCGGGGAAGTGCGCAGCGGAAGCCGGAGGCGGGGGCTGCTGAACGACGTCGGAGCAGTCGACGAGCTCGCTCTCGTCGTGGCCGAGGATCGTCATCTTGCGGAACGCAGCGGCGAACGCGGACTGGAGCTTAGCCTGGTTGTCTGTGTGCGGTTGCGGGTTGAGTACAGTGGAGACGGATGAGATGTTTCGGACTGATTGTCGGATACTCACTGACAAAGGACTGCCACTCGCAAGCAGTGCGAGAGTCGCGAGCGAGCTCAGAGTCAGACTGGAGACGGATCTCGCCGGGGACCGGTGACTCGACCTCGCCCTGGTTACCTGGGGTTCCGGGGAAGAGGGTGCCGCGGAGCTGGGTCTCGATGAAGAACTGGGTGTCGAACAACTCAGGCGTAGAGTCGAAAGGCGTTCCGGGGATGCTCGGGTCCACGTGGTCGGCTGCAGCGATCGTGTGACTGTATAGATCGTAAGTACTATCGCAATGTCGGAAATGCGATGCTTACGAGGCGAGGAGGGCGACAACTTCAGCGGGGGTGAAGCCGCCGGCATCCTCGAAGCGCTGCAGGATGCTGTCGACGGTGTCGAAAGGCTCAGGGACTGTCAAGTCGGGTGCGGGCTGAGTAGCATCCTGGCGGCCGACAAAGACGGCGAGGCGAGGAGCACCGGGGCAGTTGGCGACACCGATCGCACCAGCAAGCTGAATGCTGGATAAGAAGTGAGCTCAGTCATGTATTCCGCCTGTGAGATAAGATGACTTACAAGTCAGCCGCGCTGATGTTGGAGCGCTGGAGGAGGGGACGCTGCTCGTCGATGATCTCATCGACACCAAGGTTCGCGTGGAAGTTGGTCTCGATGTCCTCGAACAGGGCGATCGAGCCGTCGGCGCCTCCACCACTGAAGGAGTGTGTCAATAATGGGCAGACGAAGGCGGCACTGCAAAAAGCAAGCACTGACCCGAATTGCCCGCGAGCGGCGATGGCAGGGGAGATACCAATGGCATCGTGGAAGGTCAAGCGAAGGGACTCGTGGACGTCCTCGCCACATCCACCGTTGTCGAAGAGGTTAGCCTGGAGGTCTTGAATGACCGGGAAGAGCGCGCAGCATGCCGCGTTGGATGTCACGCTGCCGTCGGCGCAGGTAACCCGGCGAGTAAGGGCACCTATGCAAGGGAAATGTATATGTATATGAGAGTCTGCGGGCAGCTAAGAGACTTGGCAAGGGACTGACCGTTGGCGACCTGAAGAGCCGCGAGGGCAGAGACGAAGGAGGCGAGGATTGCGAATGTCATTGTCCGAGGAGGAGATGAGCAGCTGAGGAGGAGGTAGGTGTCCTGATTTTTGCTGGCCGTTGTGCCAGCTCCTTTATACGTCCTCGTCCGCGCCCAAAATCGGCTCCCTGCAGAGTTGTCGAGCTGAGACCCTCGGTAGGTCGACCCCAAAAACAAGAGGTCGGCCAATCGCTGAGCGCGCATTCACATTGCGTGAATGGACAGGCCGACGCCATGGGATATAGAAGGTATGCCATAGCGTCGGTGTGTCGGTCTGTGATGGTCGGCGGGCCAATGAAGCACGACGGGCGACCAAGACCGTAGAGCGGGTACCCAGAGCGACATGTTCCGGACTTATTTACGCGACACATCCACCAGGCGAAGGGCGCGTTCATGAGAAACGGAGGCATGGGCGGGCGCGTCGAGTCCTCGGCTGCGGGCGGCATTGCAGATGGAACAAGGCGGTAGCGGGCCGCTCCCAGTTCCTGCGACCTCAACCACAGCTCCATTGCCACGGTGGGGCTGCCATGTCAAGGAACGAACGGGTGGAGCGGTAGTATGGGGATATACCAGGATGTTGGTCTTCGGCAACGGCGAGCGAGAGGTTCTTGGTGAGAGTGCACAGCTTGAGTCTGAAGCTCTATCTTCGGACATGCAGGTGTACGCCGCGCCGCGCAGACCGCTGCACTGCTATGGCACAAGGAAAAAGGAAAACGACACGCCAAGTTGACGTTCGTGCGATTGTAGGTCCCTGTGGTAGGCCAAGACTCTGATTCACGGATGTGTATGGGACGAGATGGTGGTGGTTTACCTTGGCAGGTCCAAATCGCAGGGGCTCTGGGTGGGGTCACCAGAAACGGCGATGTGGTTCGAGCTCGAGCTCCGGCCTCGGGCATGCGTCCCAGGCCCGGAGATGGCACGATCGAAGCAGGACCCAAAGCCTTAAGATCCTGCCGTGTCTGGTGAGAACGTACATTGTTAGCGCTATCCAGAATAGCGTCGAGAGCTAGCCGCTCGTCATTGCACTCACCGGCCATATTTTAGCTTGAGCTTCCCGAGATGTACCGCTCCCACGGCCGCGTCACAACGCAGTAAAAGTCCTGCTGCGGGAACCTTGTGGCCCACGGCCGTGGAATACAACTTGAGCCTATACCGTGCTGCGACCGTCCGGACTCCACCCTCTGCGACGAGATGATGCTCACACATGGGCGGGTCCGAGAATCCTGTGTGAGCCATACCAAATTGCCGGGTTTAGACTAAGCCCAACGTGCAAGTTCAACTGCGTAGAAGCATTGAGAGCACGTGAAGTAGCAATTTCGAGTGCACGATGGGTGCGAGTCTCTGTGAACACATAATAAGTATCACGAGCTGCCGGACACGTCTAGAAGTTTCAAGTAACTGGCCAGTGGCAGTGGATACATACCTCGGTGCGTGAGCGCTTCAACCGTGCCAAACCGACTTGAGCTCGTGAGGACGTCTCTGCGTCATACCAACTGAGGCCGTCTGTGGATTACTTATCAAAAAAAGTAAGTCAGTAGTCGTTAGTTGTAGTCGCATCAGTCTGAATCACCCGTGTGAGCAGGCCGACCACTCAAAAGTCAAAGGCCCTCTACTTATCCATCCCTGTCCGCTTACCACCATTGTATTTGTAGTCCGCAGAAAGTGAAACAAGGTTGGCAGTAAAGAAGGCCAAGCGCGCGAAAGGCAGCGAAAGGCGGCTCCTCCTTCCCCTGGATTGACGTGATGTGTGACCGATCGCGATGGTGACAGTGACCAGCGCGTCTTGGGCGCTTCCTGTGTTCTCGACGTGCGGGAGAGCGGTAAGCCGACAGTGTTTCGGAGTGCTTGAATCTCGTAAGAACATCCCAATGTCCATGAATTCATCGAATAACACGGGCCTGGGGATGCTATCAGTACAAGCCCGCTCAGGCAGCGATCTCAGGCTCTCCGCCAGCCTCCAAGCCTAGCCGCTCCAACTGTACCACAAACCCATCCTCGGCTTTCATCTTGACCGTCTCATCCTCGTCGCCGTCCTCCTTCCACTTCTCCTTCTCCTTCCCCCTGCGCCTGTCCTCGCGCTCACTCTCGTCCGACTCGGAGTCCGCCTCATGGCACGTCGCGTCCGACTCGAGGTCGAGGTCCGGGAAGAACAGCTGCCCGAGCCCGAGGTCATGGCACCGCGTCATCTTGACAAGCATGCCAAGGCCCATGTCGTCCACAGGCGCGCCCTGCCCAGGGCCATCGAGCAGGTCCCATGTCGCGTCGTCGAGCTCTTCGGCCATCCGGCCCCACGTCGAGCGAATCGCCCCGGGGTAGTTGTACGCTGCTAGAATGAAGCAAACTGGCGAGCCTGTCAAGTGCGAGAGCGCGGGCGCGTGCAAGGTGAGCGCCTCGTATACGTATAGAAGGAGTTGGGCAGCAAGTGGAAGGGCGGGATAGGACCTTGCGGAGCGGGAAGAATAGATGTAATAGGACAACTCACACAGTCCACTAAGCTCTTGCTCCCTCGCCAAGAACGGCGATGCGTTCTGCTCCATGCGCTCCTCCATGTCTCCATTCGAGAGATGTTCGGGAAGAACATCCCCAAGCCGGTACAGTCGTTGGCATGCAGGACATATTCGCGACATTCGCCGGCTCTTGTTGTACCACAAGATCTGCACGACCATTCAGGTCGTTCAAAGTCAGTCCCAATGTCCAGCAATAGAGCACGCACAAAAGCAATCTCCTCCGGGAGGACGCTGCAGAGCATCTCCGCGACGGCCTCTTCTGCGAACTCTGCGCATAGAGGATCGTCGACCGACGGAGGGGTGGCGAGACGTGATGACAGAAAGGCTCGCACGTCTTTGACGCGCGGACCGTTGCCAGGGTCGTGTATAAAAGGCGTCTTGAGTAGTGCGGGGGGTATGGGTGATGCTTCCTCTCCTGGAGGATACGGATGGTATTGGGGGTATACTACGGGCTGCTCTGCGGCCTCCTGGATTTGCGTGACGTTTGAGTACACTTCCGCACGATGTTGCAGTTCTTGTAAAGGCTGAGTGGGAGGTGTTGGAGGAGAATCCTGAGGGATATCGGAGAGCTCGGAATGTGGAGTTACTGTCGGCGCCGTTGGGTCGACTGAGTTGTCGTGAGTGGTGGCTAGAGCCTTTTTATCCTTCTTGTTCTGCTTCTTCTTCCTCTGCTTGCGTGGTCCGGGCATTGTCGTAAGAGTCGTATGGGCTAGGTCGTGGCTATGGGTGTTGCATTCGAGATGGAAGTTATGTTACTGTAGCAGCAGGTCGAGAAACCGAGGCGCCCGGTATATCGAGGTTGTCTTTCGCAAGCGCTCCTCGGAGTCCGGCCCGCAATTTGCTGCAGGCTGCTCGGGAAAATGTACTGCAGAGCTTGCTTCGAACCTCTACTGACTCCCGGACTCCTTGCCAGGTTTGCCTTTGTATCTCTCCTACGAGTATCAAAATGCCTCGCGCAACGTCTGACAAGTTTAACCGTGCGCATCAACCATCCGCAAAGTCGAAAGCCTCGTCCGATGCGTCCCGTTCCTCTGTCTCTCGGAATCCTCTCTTCAACACCGAGCGGTTCGGCCAGCATATTCTGAAGAACCCGCAGACAGCTCAATCGTATGTCTTGTGACACTCTGTCAACATGATGCTTGCTGAGCCTGTCTTTGCGCAGTATAGTCGACTTGGTCAGTCCCTGAACACTAGAAGAGCTCGGTTCCGTGCTGACTACAGCTCTCATGCTTCCGTAGGCGGGCCTGCGTCCGACGGATAGAGTGCTCGAAGTTGGTCCAGGTACGGGAAACTTGACGGTCCGCATCTTGGAGCAGGCGAAGCATGTCACCGCGGTGGAGATGGATCCTCGAATGAGGGCCGAGTTGCAGAAACGCGTGCTGGGAAAGTGAGTCCTTCATGTCGTCTCGCTGCATCCTCCGCTGAGCACTACCGCAAGGCCCGAGCAACGCAAGCTGGATGTATTGAGCGGAGATGCCGTGAAGATGACTTACCCGTACTTCGACGTCTGCATCTCCAACACCCCATACCAGATCTCCTCACCGCTTGTATTCCGACTTCTCTCCCACCGACCTCTCTTCCGCGTCGCCATACTTATGTTCCAGCGCGAGTTTGCAGCGCGGTTGGTTGCGCAGCCCGGAAGTGCCTTCTGGTCGCGGCTATCGGCGAACGTGCAGCTGTATGCGAAGGTCGACCTCGTCATGAACGTCAACAAGAACAACTTCCGACCACCGCCAAAGGTCGAGAGCAGCGTTGTGCGCATTGTGCCGCGCGATCCTCCACCACCGGTGGAATTTGGCGAGTTTGATGGGCTGGGCAGAGTCGTGTTCAGCAGGCCGAATAAGACGGTGCACGCCAACTTTATGGCGAGCGGCGTTATGAAAATGCTCGAGGAGAATTGGAGAGCATGGGCATCCACCAATAATCTGGTGCGTCGCTCGAGCTAACGGACTCTCGAGCGACGCCTGACACAGGCATGCAGATCGTCGAGGACAGCGTCGACATCAAGAAGAAGGTGGAAGATGTGCTTGAAGAGAGTGGCTTCAGCCAGAGCCGTGCAGCCAAGATGGACATCAACGACCTGCTAAGGTGACGTATTCTCGTTTGGCCATGGAAAGTTCAGACGTTGACATACTCGACAGTTTGCTGTTAGCATTCCACACCGCCGGGATACACTTTGCCTGAGGTCGTGCATTCACTATCGACGTTGTACGAGACTTTGGTTATATGTTGTAGTGCACCACATATTGTCCGTATACGGGAAGTGCTTGGCTGAGGTCCTTTCGGGATGGAGGTCACCACAGCTCGGGCTCCGGTCCGAATCCCGACACAACGACTCTGCGTCCTCGTCACCATCCACGTCCTTGACTCCCTCTTCTCTCCCACCACCATGGCTGCTGCGGCTGAGCAAGTAGAGCTGTCCACGAGCTCTTCCTCCCCTGCCGCGAGCAGATCGTCGGACCACGATGCAAACGAAATCAACGACGACGACTCGGATCCTAACGAGGCGGAGCCTGAGCAGGACGGAGAGCTCTGGTACCCAGACGGCAACATCATTCTGTCTGCTGGCAACGTCCACTTCCGTGTCTACATGGGCTCCCTCGCACGGCACTCTCCCATCTTCCATGACATGTTCAAGATCCCCCAACCGCCGAACACCGGAGAAGACTGTCCTGTGGTAGAGCTTTGGGATTCACCTCATGACCTGCGTCATGTTCTTCGTCTCTTGATGCCTGCGAAGACGCCAAGGTGAGCTCGTCTTTGCCATGACCTGCCGTACCATGCGCATATATGCATCTTTCCCAGTCCCTTCGGCATCTGCGCTGAAGACCGCACGTTTGCTGCCCTGGCTGCCTGGATCCGCCTTGGACACAAATACGAGATGCACACTCTTCTCGCAGACGCTCTGGACTACCTGCGGCCCTACTACCCAGACAAATTCGACGCCCGCGTCCAAGCAGCCGCGTATGCTGGTGTCTGCGCGATCGGCGTGGTGAACCTCGCGCGCCTCACCAGTTCGCACACACTCCTTCCTGCCGCCCTGCTAGCATGCGCGAGGCTCAGCGCGGAGGAGTTGGCTGACGGCCTGTACTACGAGGACGGTAGCTGGGAATGTCTCTCAGGCAACGACATGTGGCTCTGCTGCGTGAAGAAGGAGGCGATCGTGGCCGACTGCATGGCCGCATCTCTGGTCATCCTCGATTCCGCGACACTCCCCAGTCACTGCAAATCGCCACAAAAGTGCACGACCAACGTACAGAGGGCGCTGCACGACCCGAGCAACATTGGGCTTCTGACTGGCCGCGTCGGTGCGGAGAACAAAGCCTGGTGGTCTTTCGTCAATGGCCTTGCTCTATGCGCTCTCTGCCGCAGGTTCGTCTGGGACAGATACATTGAGGAGCGTCGCAGCTTCTGGCATCGACTCCCTATCTTGTTCGGCATCTCCGTTCCAGGATGGGACACGGGAGAAGAGACGACCGCGGAGGAGGAAGACGATGCTTAGTACGCTAGCCAAGGCGCCTTGACACTCGGGAGGCATGTAAGCCTATCATACTTATGTTGCTGACCGGCCGACCTTGACCCTCTCTTAAGTCTGTGAGGCTCCCTCTAGCTCGCACTCCACTCCTCTGCGCTAATCACCCTCTGGTACGAGGCGCGTCCTCCTTGAACTTCACGTCAGCCCGCTCAGCGCCATCACTGCCTATCCGGCCGTGGGTCGGTGCGCATGTCTGCACGAAGTGTGAGAGAAGAGTCAGCGTAAACACGAATACAGCTACTGAGCTGTACTGGAGTACACTCAGCCCGGAGGGACAGTCGTGCGGCTGGGAGAACCTGAGGCGTCAGAAGCTTCTGTCATGATAGTATGGTGTGGTTAAATGAGTCCCTGTGTATGTGTATCAGTTAGACATACATGAGTCACCGTCCAAGCTCGGAGGTATAAGAATGGGGGCTGCACTCACGAAGTTTACGAGGCGGTGAGGTACTTGAGACTTGTGCACGGGATGCTTATATGGCGACTTGTTGTGCTCCATCCATATTGGCACTCCTCCTCCTCCTCCTCATCTATACCCCTGTCAGCACTGACCGGCAAACCTAGAGTCAACCTATCCGACGCCACGAATAACGCCATATCGTGTTGGTATCCAGCACCAGGCTGATGCAGACTAAAATGCAGTAACATCGTGTCCGAGGAGGCCGCTCTTCTCCTGTCTGCCACGAGTGCCAGGCCAGGTATTGAACGAAACTGAAGTTCGAGATGAGTACTGCAAGTATGGAACTGGAAGTTGAGCTCGTCGTCGCTGTCGCGCTTGAGGCGACCGGGGCATCGGCGCGGAAGTCCGTGCACTGGGATACGCGTTTCTCAGACGCCTGTCGAGCTTCGAGCTCGTCGTCTTGCAGCTTCTTGCCGTCGTCCATCCATGCCATCCACCGACCCCCGCCCGGGGCTCGACTCCCCTCGCCTCGGCGGCCTCACCGACGTCCCTGAAGACGCCCCGCTCACGCCCAGCGCACGCTCGCCCTACTTCCACCATGCTGTCTCAGGCTCCGCCACGACCTTCAAGCCCGCAGGGAGTGCAACCAGCCTCAACAGCACAGGCGCGCCCTCACGAACACCCTCGGCCGCCAGCCAGCGCACGCCGTCTGTCCTCGCACGCTCGGGAACAGGACGATCCGCGAGCGGGGACACACCCAGCGGGATGGCCACTCCAAGGAGGCAACGATCGGGATCCCCGGCGACAGTGAGGGAGCGGGACAACAGGGACAAGGACGACAAGAGCCAGGCCGGGCGCGAGAGGGAGGGCCGCGAGGGCAAGGGCGCGAAGAGCGCAGCGACGCCACCGACGCACAGAATACGGAATACGCCCCATCTGCCACACGCGAAGGACGTCGAGCTCGCGCCAGCGACACTCATGCACTGGAGTCGGGGCCCCGTCTTTGGTGCAATGCCGCTGCATGGGACGCGTGCGCATACGGTCACTCTCATCGACAACATTGCGTGGATGTTCGGCGGATGCGACGAGCGCGGATGCTGGCAGGATGTCTTCTGTTTCAATACTGGTGCGTAGTGTGCGAATTGACTCTTTCTTACATGAGTATCTGCGAATGCGAGAATGATCAAAGAAGTGGAAGTCCCCCGGCTGACTGGACTTCTGCTGTGTCGCCCTTGCACCAGTTGCATCCGCCTCAATGCACAAGAGCGGACGCTGCGACTGTGTTCTGCGGCGCGCGTGGGGCAAATCGTTCCTCGCAGATGCGCTTCGACATTTGTATGCGTCCCTATGCTCGTTGACGGGTTGCACCCATGCGCGGTCGTATCCTCGCACTCCGCACGTTGAGCCGCATGCACTGTGCACGGTGACGCTGCCTACATTTCCCTCCAGTGGCGTGCTTTGCTTAGCGCGGCTGAGACTGAGGACTTTACCTCCCGTCCCCGAGCATATCGGCTCGCAGGGAAGCTTGTGTCGCATAGGCCGCGGTCTTAGTGCGGGTTGCCGGATTATGACACTCTTCTGTCAGCCTTTACCATGCAGTTGCTCTGAGAGTGTCCTGGAGACAGTGATCCCTGCGTTGCATTGTGTGTTGTGAACGAACTGTTGCCTGCTATCATCGCACGCCCACGAATTGTCGCTTTCCTGCAGCATACGTTTCTATGCCCTCAGACTACGACGCTGACGATATGCTGCAGAGACCATGCAATGGACACACCCGGACGTCGTAGGCGACATCCCTCCACCATGTCGCGCACACACAGCGACTCTGGTGGATCGCAAGATCATCGTCTTTGGCGGCGGCGAGGGCCCCGCGTACTACAACGACCTCTACATCCTCGACACTGCTACGCGAAAATGGTCGCATCCTGTGTTCCCCGCGGACTCGGTTCCTCCGCCACGACGTGCACATACGTCGGTTTTGTACAAGAACAAGCTGTGGATATTCGGTGGCGGCAACGGCAGCACGGCGCTCAACGACGTGTGGACGCTGGACGTCAGCGGCTCCGCCGAGAAGCTGCGATGGGACCTGGTCGAGACGAGAGGCAAGAAGCCAACCGCGCGTGGGTACCACACCGCGAACCTCATTGGGAACGTCATGGTGGTCGTTGGGGGCAGCGATGGGCGGGAGTGCTTCCACGACATCTGGTGTCTGAACCTTGGTGTGTACCGACTTTCACTGCGCGAGGACGTGGTGTCTTGACATTGCTTGCCAGATACCTTGCTATGGAGCGTGGTCAAGCTCGTCGAGACCCACAAGCGACTATCGCACACCGCAACACAAGTCGGCTCTTACCTCTTCATTTACGGCGGTCACGATGGAGCGTCGTACATGTCTGACCTCCTGCTATTCAACCTAGGTGAGTGCCCTCCCCGTTAGCGCTACGCATGCGACTGGTCGTGCAGACAGCTCACTTGCCGCACAGTATCATTGCAATACGAATCCCGCGCCATCGCCGGCCGACCGCCGGCCGCACGCGGGTACCACGCAGCGTGCCTCGCCGACAGCCGCATGTTCGTCTTCGGCGGGTTCAACGGCCTCGAGGTGTTCGACGACGTGCACATCCTCGACCTCGCCGGCGCCGCGTACCTCCCCCAGGTCACCAGCTTCCGCATCGACGTCGAGTGATCTTCGACCCCACCTTCGTTCCCCCTCCCCCCTCCCCCTTCCCCCCTTCTCACTCGAATCTCGACTACCCCCTTCGACATCTGACATTCGACATTCGATACCCCCGACATCTCCCCATCTCGTTCGCCGCTCTGCTGTCCTCCACTTGCTCCGCAGGTTCGCGGCACCCTCCTTCGGTGCGCGAAGCACAGGCTCCGCGCCCCGTTAACTTATACCCGGCTACCAGTCGGATGATGAATTTGGAAGTACTCGCGTCGCCGTCGTCAATCCGTGTTGTATCTGACTGTTGCGCCCGCACCGCGTGCCGGGCTCCCGCTTTGTGTATCGTGTAGTTATGTGGCCCGGGGAATGCGGATGGGAGGAGGGTGCGCGTCGAGGTACATAGTAATGCTTTCTTGTCAATGTGTGTACGTAGGTAGTATGTATGGTCCCTCCAGGCCGTGCGTTGTATATATGGGTTGGTATCACAGGCAGGCAGGCGGCGGACGGCGCTGCGCTCGCTTTGTCGCAGCGGTTTATATGCATGAGAGTGGCTGTATCCGATGGACTGTCGATGAGGCCTGAGGAGCAACGTACTGACAGGTTGTACGCGCAACGCCCTATCCAAAGGAAAGATCGAGCGGAATTGCGGAAACGTGTAATTTCTGGCACTTCGAGCCCGTTCTCGTTGGCCATTTAATATTCAGCTCTAAGCGCAGGAATGACGGTGAAACGAATTCATAGTCATTAGGCGTCGTAGTTCCTGTATACCTGTTGTCGGTATCATCACTGCAACTTGGTGCGCCTACGACAGGGACGAGTCCACTGCTTTGGTGTCACCATGATACCGAATGACCTATCCGAGTGTTGCTGAGCAAACCGCGTTTCGAGTCGTCGTCGAGTCCATCGTAGAGATGAGCGGCCTCGGGTTCGCAACAAGCAGGGAGAGAAAGTGCGCACGGCGTCGTCGAGCAGCGACGCCCGCGGCCGCGTCTTGATCCCGGCCTTGAACCTCGTCGATGGTCATTGGTAGTCAGCAGCAGCACGTCGCGAGAACTGCACCCGCGCTCCTTGGTCTTGGCACGCAGTGCATGCATAGATGGGAATACGTGAGAAGAAGTCGTACGTTCAGCGAACGCAGAGTATGTGATTGACAGACCACTCGCGGGCGCAGGGAACAGGGCACAGGGCGGGGACACCGGGACTCCTGGACATCCTCGACATGAGTGCAGTGGTGAGGTGGGATGCAGTGCTGCTGCGTGGTCCTACTCCTCAAGTTGGTCCATGTCTTGGCACGCAGTACGCAGCTGTAGACGAGAGTGGTTTGTTCGATCGCCATGCTGGTGAAAAGTGCGAACGCTGGCGGTTGGAAGATTAGCACAACGGTCAACAGGGTGGGGCAACGCACCTGTCGATGTTTACCGTGGAGACCCGGAGCGGTTAACCACCAACGGGCCATCCGACGAAGGCCGAGCAGTGCAACTTCCAACAGCCTTACAGCCAGCTTTCGAGCGACGACAATTGTCGACAGACGACTTGATAGCGTCTGGTACGGTGGAGCCGCCTGGGTCGTCACTCGTGTGTCGAGTTCGTGGTGCCTGTCAGTTCGTCAGTCATAGGAACAGTAGTTCGTCATATTTCGCGCGAAAGACGCGGACCGACCGTCTCATATTGAAGAGGGCTGTACTAATGGGCGCGTCGTCTTGAATCGTCGGAAATTGACGGACGACATCTGTCAACAGACGAAGTTCAACGACTAACCAGACCAGTACCTGCTGATGAGGTGATCGCAGCACCAGGCTTCGGAACACATCGCACGAGTTGTTCCCGAGACCGCAGGAGAAGCCTGTTCGCAGTCAACCCTCGCGCATACCACGCTGTCACTACATAGTACATTGTGCCAATGCAGGGATGGAGGAGGATAAGTGCGCGGATCCTGTGTGCCGGGCTCGTGCTTCGGCAGTTGCACTGACGTCCCGAGGGGCTTCGAATGGAACAAGGTTCGGATCCACATCGGGGGCGTGTTTTAGCCAGGCCGTGCCGGCATCCAATCCTCCACGGACAGTTTCTGTCAGGCTGTCACTCTCCTGCCGGCATGAGCACCACAACGTCCAGCGTTCCACCTCGTCTTGTGCTCGACGACGTTCTGACATCCTGACAATTGGCGGAGTGAAACTTGGAGGAGTTCAAGGGACCTGGCAGGCTTCTTTGTACGGGGCGCGGAGGAGGCAAGGTGCGCAACGTGCTGATGCGGTCGTTGAAGCAGCAAACGTGACTGGTGGATCGGCAGTTCGACCTGACGAAGCTTGCGACAACGAACGTCGAAAGGGGGCCCGGTCCTGGACCCATCATCGCGATCAGAGAGTAAAAATAAGCAAGGACGCAGAGAGAGAACGGCCGGCGACAAAGGCCGCTGCAATGAATGCGAACGCGCCGTGCCTGGCGCCGTTGCGGCGGTTGCCTCTCGCGTCGGATGGGAATGATCGCGGCACGCCCACGGCAGGCCAGCTCGACGCTCGTTCTCACCGCCGACGTCGACGGCGAGCAGGCTCTCGACGGCGAGCAGGTCGCTCATGGCGGCCGGCAGAGTAGCGAGGAGATTGCCCTGGCGACGGGCCCTGTTCTGGAGGATAGCGGATCGGGGAAGGCGTTGGTAGGGAGACTTGATCAGACGGCCAATCAGCGGATGGCGGCAGGGGCAGGATATATATCGCGGGGCGGGCTTGGCTTGCAGCATCCTCTTTTCCCTCCCGCTCTCGTCTCTGCTTCGAGCTGTCGCTCGCTCTCCCTTCCAGGCCGGTGCCTTACTGTTCTCTCTAACGCGACCCGGGGTCGTTTCATTTCCTTTCGAGCTCTCTCAATATCCCACTTTCGCTCCTTCTTGCCCTCGACCGGTCGTCGTTTTTAAGACTTAAGCACCATGTACCCCAAGGCTCTCCTCATCGCTTTCCTTTCCGTCTCCCTTGGCGTCAACGCCCACAACAAGGGCCAGTCCGCGTCTTCCGTCGCGGCCGACACCTGCGCAGTGCGTTTCTTTCTCTTCTCCATTAGAAGCGTCGATATTGATCGCGCGACGTGACGCAGACCGGTGCCGCCGTCAAGACAGTCACTGTCACGCAGACTGCGTCCGCTGCCGCCTCCTCCTCAACCGCCATCCTCGCCGCGAACCCCAACGCAGGCAAGGGTACCGGCAAGGGCGCTGCTGGTAACACCGGCGCTGCTACTGGCGCCACCGGCAAGGGCGGTAACAACGGTGTGTCCACTTTGTTCTGTTTGTGTTCGAGGCCTCCCCCTTACCTTGCCCGCCCCACCCACAGCTGGCGCTGCCGGCACTGCTGCCGGCAACAAGGGCAACACCGGTGCCGCTACTGGCAACAAGGGCAACACTGGGGCCGCTACTGGCAGCAAGGGCAACACTGGGGCCGCTACTGGCAGCAAGGGCAACACTGGGGCCACTGGCAGCAAGGGTAACACCGGTGCCGCCACTACTACTACTGCTGCTGCCGCTGCCACTAGCGTCGCTGCCAACGCCGGCAAGGGCGGAAACAACGGTGCGTCCGCTTTGCTACGTCTGTGTTCGAGAGCGTTCCCTTACATCGCTCGTCCTACTTACAGCTGCCGCCACTGGCAACGCTGCCGGCAACAAGGGCAACACCGGCAACGGCAATGCCAACGCTGGCGGAAACGCCCAGACGTCGCTGACCATCGACCCGAGCAACATCTTCACGTTCACGCAGACGGGCCAGGAGGTGCCGACCGCCGGCCAGGAGGCGTCGCTGACGTCGACGAACAACTTCATCAACTTCTGCCTGCAGTTCCCCGACAAGCCGAAGACGAACGGCCAGCAGATCACGGACGGCTCGTGCAACCAGACGCCGATGGGTGTCATCGCCGCGCAGAGCAAGATGCCCTCCGCCAAGTTCCAGAACCCGGCGAACGGCGCGACGATCCCTGCGAACACGAACTTCGACATCCAGCTCGCGATCAACAACCTCGAGACGGGCCACTTCACGAACCCGACGACGACGTTCCACATGGCGCCGCAGGTCGTGAACGCGCAGGGCCTCATCAAGGGCCACTCGCACGTCACGATCGAGCAGCTCACCTCGCTCGACCAGAAGACGCCCACGGACCCGACCAAGTTCGTGTTCTTCAAGGGCCTCAACGACGTCGCGAAGAACGGCATCCTCACCACCACTGTCGACGGCGGCCTCCCCGCCGGCACCTACCGCATCGCCACCATCAACTCGTCCGCGAACCACCAGCCGGCCCTCGTCGCCGTCGCCCAGCGTGGTGCCCTCGACGACATGGTCTACGTGAGTCTCCCTCGTCGTCTCGTGCATGCGACTCCCTTGCTGACGTCGTCCGCGCGCACAGTTCACCGTCTCCGCGAACGGCGCCGCTACCGGTGGCAACGCCGGCGCTGCAGGTGCCAAGGGCGCGAACGGTCAGGCTGCTGCTGGTGCGAAGGGCGCAAACGGCCAGGCTGCTGCTGCGCCCGCGTCCACCGCTGCCGCTGCCGGCGCGACTGGCGCGGCCGCTGGCAAGAACGGCCAGACCGCCGCGAAGGGCAACAAGAACGCCGCCGCGGCTGCCGCAGCCGCTGGCAACCGCAAGACGGGCGCGAAGAACCGCCGCCGGTTCTAAGCGTGCCTCCCCTTCGTCTCGTCTTCTCCGTCGTCCTCGTACGCATACACGCCCTTTGCCAGACTCTGGTGCCAGTAACTTATTGCCGTTCGTTCTTCCCAGCCCCCGTTCCCATAAGCGTTAGCGCCGCTGAACCCCCACGAGCCTTGACCCCGCATTTGCATGTTGTGCTTTCTTCTTGTTTTCTTTCTTTTGTAACTCCCTCACCCTCCTCGTGTAGTCACACTCTCACGACACGCCTGTGGCGCAGCGATAGCGTTGACCTCCTTCAGCTTAGCAGAGCAATAATACAGAGCAGATGGAAAACACTCCGTTCTTGGTGTGCGCGTGTGCGTTACGGTTCGAACGTCGGACATCGACGAGGTGGAGTGAGCACGCGGAGAGAGCGGCTGAACTTCCAAGTTCAACTTGCGACGAGTACTGAGTCTGGGGCGTTGAGGCATGGCAACGACGGCGGCCGCATTCCCCGATGGCTGTCAATCGACGTTCTGTTCTGGAATATTGGAGAAGTTCCCTCGACGCGCGCGCGTTGGATGTTGATGGTGATGCATATGAGAGATGGTGGCATGGGGTGAGCTCCGACGCTGCTATGTAGCCAATCGTCTCGCAGCGAATGGCGACATCTTGTGCAGGGAAACGGAATATCGTTGGGGAAACTTGCTGTCCGATCACCGTACCTACTAGCTAGAGGCTAGAAGGACAGCGGCCGCCCGACTCGGGGAACGCGGCCACGGCGGGGTCGGGCGAGCGTCAGAGCGCGGGGCAGCCTGAGGTTAACGTTCAACAGTCAACCACTACACCTGCCATATCCGCGCGAAGGTTGGTAGCGTCGATCTTTCGAAGCTTCATTATGTCGAGCTTAAGTATAAATACACTTGACGGCTCGTATGTACAGCAAGGGTCTGCTCTGCTGCGCGATGTCGAGGATTCACGTAACCCGCAGGGTGCTGCTCCACGGGGATCATGATGTAAGTATGTATGCACGGTGGGAGGCTATAGGCTGTTTATAGCGCATCCTGCGGTCCGCGGATTAATGTCCGTGTCGATGGACGAAAATAGAGCTGGTGTCGTGGTTAACGACGGTGTCGACGGACGGGCCATCCTCAAGGAGCTCAAGTCCGTGCAGCTCCCGCACTGGCCCGAGCCCACTGTCACCGTCGACCAGTCGCTCCTCGACTCGTCCGTGTACATGCGCGACACGGTCAAGACGATGCGCGACGCCGAGCTGTCCCTGCTCAAGAAGATTAACAAGGGCAAGCAGGGCCAGGCGACGTACGACCCGAAGAAGCCGCGCGGTGTCCGCATCTACGCGCACTCGTTCGTCGAGTGGCAGGACCAGTGCGTGCAGATCGCCAAGGAGGCGTACTCGGAGGAGTACGACAAGGAGGTGCGCGAGCTCCTTACCCAGCGCGGGCTGACATCAAGGACAAGCGCGCCGCGCGATGCCGTTCGTGCAAGCGTTCAAGAAGCGCATGGCGCAGTTCGGTACGCACACCGCGTTCAACCGCACCGTGCCCTTCTCGGAGGTCAAGGTGCTTCACGAGATCCTCCCTTATCTCAAGCGGACGCTCAACCTCGCCGACCCCGAAGTCCTCTCGGTCGAGGAGGCGAAGTCAAAAGACCTGTCCGTCCTCACGAAGGCTTTGATCGAGAGCGCGGAGCCGGGCAACCCGGCATTCGAGTACTACAATGTTTAGGTCGATTAGTTATGTTTACTTTCATTGCGCTTCAGAGTAGTCGCTGTCAGAGGGTGGCCTTTGTCGTAAAGAGGCGAATAGACTCAATAGAGCTGAAGCAGTCAAACCACATGGATTGCACGCTAATACTGTGATACAAGCACTGGCTCTACACTATTGGTCCAAGGTACTGACAGACCGGAGCAATGGCAGCGTGAACTCAACATACTTTCGGCGCACGTTAGCTTCCCCGCGTGAGCAGGTACTAATCCCGAGGGCCACGAAGAGGCCTGCGCCAGGAACAACCGCCGCCACAGGGCAGCGGATGACCGTACCTCGGGGCCGTTCTTGACTCGGAGCTCTCTTGCAGAGTTCTCCGAGCGGCACTTGAAGCTTGAAGTTCCATTGGTTTGGTCATATCTGGAGGCATGTCAGTACGCGGCGATGACAGCAACGTCGAGCAGAGTACTCACTCAACCTCCACTTTTCCATCACCCAGGTCCTCCTGCAACGGCGTGTCAGCGACGCGGAGCGGAACAACGAAGATGCAACGCACCTTGCCCTATTTTGGGCGACGCCGATGGGCCCAAATTCAACCACCGGCGTCGCTGTTCTTCGTCCATTTTTTGGCGCTTGCATGTACGCACGGGTCTTCGGCGTACGGCGCAGCCATAAGGCATGCTTGGGCGAGTCGAATGCAAGCGCCTTTCTACGAAAACCATGGTCAGCTTGCGAGACGGCGAAGAGACATACGCTGGTGGTTCATGTCCAATTTCATCCTACTTTATCCCATCCCATATTGGCGCACGCCTGTCGCGTCTCTGCGCATGGGAAGGGGTGTCCGTGGGGCAGAGATAGACGCATCGAGGTAGCATCGAGTGCGCCCACACGCCCACACGGACGGCACGCTCAGAGCCCTCCGGGAGGAGAGGTTACGGTGC